>BGPR01032106.1:0-17673 GCA_013235015.1 Araneus ventricosus | reverse complement strand
AGTATTTATCATTCTGATTTTTTATTATACCACAAAAGCATTTAAAAAAGTTTAGATTTTCGCAGAAATGAAATTTTCTTTTAAATATGGGAACAAATAAACCCAATATCAATGGTTTGATTTAGTTTAATTTGAATGAAAAGAGATAAGGTCCAGGTTCGTCTCTGAAGTCAAACTGTACTAAATGTTTTCAGTTTGTCTTCAGAAAATTTCTAAGGTCAAGATAGTTCAACAAGCAACAATTTTTTTCATATGTTGACATAGTACCAGAGGAACATAAAAAACCTTATTTCTCAAAAGAATTTTATATCTGTAAAAAATGAATATTTTGAAATTTAAAAGTGAGGAAATAATTTTAATTAAATTTTAATAATTTTTTTTAATTTTAATAATTTTAGTAACTTCTTTTTAAAGAAGCATAACAAATTTTAGAAATTTTTTTTAATGTTTTGATTGCCCTGGTGGGATTGCTGTAAGGGTTTAAATCGAGGGTCTCAGGTTCGAAATCCGATTCTACCGAAGATCCGCCCGCAGGGGCAAGCAAATCAGGTACTGGTCAAACCTGCCCTCCCACCTGTGTGTTGTGGTGTTCCGGAGAGGGGTGTATCAGGCGTTCTCGTCATCCCGACCGCTCTTCAAAGCGATGAGGTTCATTCCGCGCCCATGCAGCATCGTACTCTTAAAGAGTCAGAGCATCCCAAAGAACAGTTTGATACAGAAAATACTTTATAGCAAGGAAATTGTAAATGTCTGGTTTTCTCCGGATGAGAATGAAAGACTGCAACTTTGTGGGAGTCCACCTCAGTGACTTCCCGCCAGAATGCTGTGACGTGAATTGATGAAAAAAATCGCTTAGAAAACTCGTAGAAAGGTATGGTAATATATAGACATATTAATAACTATCCGCCTTCGGCGACCAGGATTGATCGCCGGAAATAAAATATCAACTGAATTCTTATATATACTTTATATTCATGTTACTTAACAAAGTGTTTCATAATTCAAATCTCTCAGGCAGATATTTAACCCGCGAGCATCTTTTCAGCTCTTGTGTCTCTGTTCTGTTCCTCTTTCCTACATTAAATGTAAATTACGCAGCATTTGATTTCGACATAAATTGTCGCTTCCCCATTTTACGTATGCAAATTGACTTAAAACGCTCTGATGAAAAAGAATTAAACATAGCAAAGATAATTCTTCAGTTTTACTGATTATTTCATTATTATATACTACCATTCTTGAGGACTTTATTTTTTACAGTATTTCACAGGAAAATTCATTAAATAAAAGAAGAAAGTAAAATCCAAATGATATTTTCTAATCTTTTCAACAATGGTATAAAATAAACACGCAATTAAACATTTGTTTAAACAATGCGAAAACGGTTTGAAATGCGATGCAACATTGAAAAGTATTGTTGTAAATTATGCCAAAAAATATTTTTAAAAGATTATTAAAATTAAAGAAAAAATCTTAGAACTTATTAACATCATTGAAAAGATAATTTTTTTTGCTCTTCCGATGGTGTGCAGATTTTTGTGCTGGTAATATTTTCAAAAGTTATGAAAACGCCAAAATTTCGTTCATTTTAATTAATTAAAATTTAATCAAAATTTATTTAAACAAACGTCCGGAGGTGAACATTCCCCACTCTCCAAAGAATGTTCCCGTCAATTTGTAGCTTTATGTAGAGGTCTTGCCCTGTAGAGCCAACACACAGACACACACACACACATTGTCCTTATTATTAGTAGAAAGATACACCCAACAATGACCGGATAATTAAAATGCCATTCTGATTTGAACAGACACAATGGAGTAAAATTGTTTATTATGCAATAGATATTTACTTGTATGTATTTTTACCCTAGTTTTCACAAAATAAATCTAATATTTTTGTCAGTCATTTTCTTTTCTAAATATACTGAAAAAAAATTTCAAACGAGTGCAAAGAGACAAATTTTGCATCAGAATTTAAAAAATTGGTGTTTATTATTAAATTAATTTAAGACCAAATTTTTTCTTTTGACCCCCAGAATAAGCTTTGATAGATGTTGCCTTAAACTCAAAAACTAAATACTTATATGAGTCAACTGGTTAAGCAGAGTGCCGATCGGCTCCTGCCCCCAGAACAAGAAATTACAGCCATTGAAAGTGGGACTGGAATGACGATGTGAAATGTTATGCTAATATTCAGTAAAATCACGAACAGAAGTTTTAAGAACTTCTTGGTTTGCGCATCAAAGTTATGGGAACGAGTTATCATGTTTCTTATCCACAATCAGGGAGAGAAGAAAACTGATAACACTTATTCACTATTTTAACCCCTATGATTTTAAACAAAACCAAGCTGTATCAAGCATATCTCTGCAATTGGCGTTATTTTTTTTTATTCTCCACATCACTCCAATGAAAAGAGTTCTTTGATATTTTTTTTGTATGTACAGCCAGGTTATGATACAACCGTATATCGCGATCCTGATACTGCAACCTACGACCTTATTGGAGATATCGTGTCACGTGATCCACTTACGTTCCGTCTGATCCTCTGAACTTGTTTACTTAAGCGAAACTGTTTGACGACTTTAAAGGATTTTATTCTTATCGTTTCCTTGTTGAATTAGTGATATACTCTCACAAGTTTTAAATGTTGCCTATGGAAGACAAAAATCGGGCTCATATTGACATGTACGAAACCTTAATAATTAATAAATAATATATAGAAAATATTTAAAAATTAAGAAAATCAACTGAGGTTGCTTTTATCTATCGTAAATTTCCGTGGAGAAAGAATTATCCTGTTCAAAGTTACCCTAGGACAGACAAAAATTTTCATTACAACTTAACTAAAAATATAATTACATTTTAAGCAAGAAACCGAAAGCTAGGGTTAATTATCTTTCACATTTAAATGCATCTCTGTCTTCTCAGAAAATTACACACTTTGCTAAATCAGAGACAGATTTTTTCAGCGCTAAAAGTTTCGCTGAAAAAAATTGTCATTGTCTTTTTTCTTCGGGAACCCTGATTGATTGTTATATACGATTATGAATGAAATACACTAGTCAGTGTTACAAAGAAGTTAGAAAAAATTTGAACTCCGTACCCTAATAGGTTGATCTCTTATTTCACAATAACAAATTTGCAGGTATTCGGTGCGTTACCCACACGAGTGCAAAGTAACTTGCAGTTATAACGGTAACAAATTATACATCTAACTATTTAGTGTTCGACATGAATTTTATCAGACAGACTTTCCATAGACGGATTTTGTTCTAAAATTTGATATAAAACCCACAAATTATGTATGTAAATACCACATAACAAGCCATCCCTAGTTCTAATAGTTTTGAGTTATCGTGTTCACATACAGAATATCAACATATTAACCTTTCAGAGGTCGCGCTATAATTTTTCGCTCGAGCAGGCGCGAGCAGTACTTTACGATCAATAATAATTTTCTTCATTTTACTATTGTTAAAGTTTCATAATAGTAATGAGAGACACATCAGAAAAGAAAGGAAATCTTTCAACAAGAGGAAAGATTAATTTTAATACTATTTTCAAAAAATCTAAAAGTATACTGAAATCAAAGAAAGTAATGATATTTAATAATATAATTTATAAACAAAGGTATTAATCAATATATAATAAAAAAGATTATAACACAAACGAAGATTTCACAGCAAAGACATTCTTCTTTGTTTCTATTCATTTTCATTGCATTCGAAACATTGAAATTTTGTTAGAGAGTGACGCTTACAAGTATACAACATATTCCACCTGTTGCATTTCATGGATATGGATGATAGTCTTCTTTCTTTCAAACGCAAACCAAAAGCTCTTCTTCTCAGTGCTGGTTGGTGTTCACTCGCCATTTCAGGTTGTGATGTATAATTTAAACTAAAAGATACGGTAATGTCATATGGAGATAATAAATTTTTGGTGCTCGAATAGGGACGTGCTTTTTCTTAAGACTGAGGGATAAGTTTTTCAAGAAAATTCTTCAGCTTTGTGGATTATTTGTAGGCTTATTACATATTAATTATTTTTGACAATGTAAAAAGAAATATTCAATCATTGTAATGCGCACGGGATGTATATTTACCAAACTGAAACGTAAAGACGTGAAGAATTATCAAATAACACGAGCGGGCGCGGTGTAAAATTTACGACAGAAGCATAAAACAGTATGTAATCACATTGAAAATCGAATAAACTATTTTAATCCTGAGAGAGGGATTGCATGAAGGAATGACAATGGCCTTCAGATAGTTTTGACTCCGAATGTGAGAAGTGGGAATGAAAAATCCCGTTTGTCTTAGAATTTGTGCAGGTGCGCCCGCTAGGAGGTTAACGCCGCTGTATAGATCAAGACCGGAACGCAAAGGGGTTCCCTGTCAACAGACAGACAGAAATACAGACACACACCCAGACATAATTCCAGAATTGTGTTTTTCGGACTTAGGTCCACGATGTCTAAAACGTGGGGATTCATCAAAATCTCGAGTCCGAATTTTTTGAGGATTACAATGCTTTCTCTTTGTATTCTTCGTATACGAGAAAGTAATAGAAAAAAGATATTTTTGCTATTTAATTATATAAATTGAAGATCAAGATACAGTAGATAAGAAGAGAGCGTATGATCCGAGACATCCCCTCTCCTAATATGAGGCTTTAATAATAACCGCACCTATTTTCTGACCGTGTGTTTCCCTACAGAAGAATAAGAACACATCCGAGACAGCACCCGTCCCCCCAAGCATCCGTGCCACGGCAAAGAGAGGGTATTTTATTCTCGACGTGAGATCGAATGCGCACAAATTTAATTTTCAAGGCGAATCTCGGGTGAAATCGCGTTGCGAACCTGGAAAGCTCTTGTCTCTCAGGCGTAAGTTCAACAACAGACCACGGTGTCTCTGAATTTTTAAAAAGTTCAGCTCCTTCTGTTTTTGTGCTGAATGACATTTTGAAGCCTACAGACATTTGAAATATAAATCCATCCGATGACTGTTAAAAATGACAAAATTCATACCAGATACGTCCGTTGTATTCAAAAACACACAGAATTTCCAAGATGTTTCCAGGATAGTTAATTAATCAAAACGAATTCGGCCATCGCAAATATCTAGAACAACAAGCTGATAATTAATGTATACTAGTATATATAATACGATAAAACAAACTAATCTTTGTAATACATTGCGAATTTTGTAATTATGTTCATCTTTGTAAAGCAAACAAAAAACTCCAATATGTCAATTTCAATATCGGAATTTAATCGATTAACTCTTTAAACCCGAGGCGACTTTTTTCTTCTAGCTCCTTTAAAACCGGGGCATTTGGGAGGAAGCTACATAAAATGGACTCTCCGAACCTGGGTGGTCCATTACCCCACCCCACAACCCTACCCCTGATATAACCTTCCTTCACGGCGCACGGAAATGAACTGCGTTTTGCAAGGATAATTGGACCACCTACCACGCTTATCTCCTAAGCGATCTCAGAACCTCACCTCCCCTCAAAAGAAGCCAACCGTCTCAGACCGGCCTTCTTCGCTGTTAAAGGGAAATTTTTAGACCGCCCGGGACCACCTCCCTCGGCGTCAAAGGGTTAATGAATTTAAGCTAAACAATTTGTGATGGTATAAAAAAGACGCGAGAGTTTTTTTCAGAGAACACCTTCAGACTCAGTGTTTCTATGATTAACTCTTTGAACACTGAAAAGCCCCAAACGATCATTCAAGAAAAGTCCGGCGGACACCCAGAGCGCCTAGATAATGCCACTAAATTTCCATCCCCATTCTAGAATTGTATTTGATTGCATAACTTAGACGCGTTCTGGGGTTGGATAATCAGGGAGATTTTCTTAGAATTCTCATTTCAGCAGATCCCGTTTCCTTCTTATCAAACCCCCAAAGAGCCGTCAGTTAATCCGTTAATTAAGTGTGCAAGCTGTCAATGCAGTTTCACAGGGGGGTAGGTAATTTGTCTTATGTCTGAAAGAGGAACTAGGGCAATAACTGAAGACGTTTTTGAACATAAAAATCATACAAGCCAGGACAATGAAACTTCTGATCGCGATGACAATATTGTTAGGCAAAATGTTCATCATGTGCAGCATATTAAGATAGCAAATTAAAATATAAATAATCAATGCATCTGCCTCCACGATCTGGCCTCATGAATTTTAGTAATGCTATAAAAACAGCTCTCAGCGTAACTAGGTATACAGCAACAAGAATATCGGATGTAAAAAGTTAATTTGAATTCAATTTTTAAATCCAAAATAGTATCATCAAAAAGACAATTATTTAAGGAGAAAAGGTATTTGGAAAATAATAAAAATATGTTTTGTGGTTGCTTATCATCCCCGAAGATCAGCAGAGCTATATCAGGTCCATGAGCCTCTGTGCACCCTAAAAAATTCAAAGTCAATAGAAGATTATCACCAAGAACCTGTTTGGAAAGCTCCTGGCATGAAATAATATGATCAGGAGTGACCTGTTGTGCAGTACATTTTGGGCAGATCTCAAAACACTTAGAATTATCAGAGAAAGTCAAACTTCTGATATGCCCTCTAAGAAAGAGAGTGAGAGCTGTCTGGTTGCATCTGTTTCAGGCAATTGATAGACAGCCACCTGGTCGAGAACCTTGATACCAGTGATGCACCGGTGGAATGAGCCAGATAAGAAAAAAAGTCATATGCGACTGCCTGAATGTGGACTCCTGACTACCAGATTTCCGACAGGATTTCATTAACAACCAAGTTCCAGAACAGGAGACATGTGCAGGATCCTTGTGGGCAGCCTTCTTGTTGAGGCCAGAAAACTAAGCGTCGGGAGTTTTGCATGGCTACATCTCTGTAACGAAAAATATACTTCTAGGCCTCGGTCACGTTGGAGGGGAGAATATATGCTTATTGTGAATTGATGAGTGATGAAGGAGGTCCAATGGCCCCTGAATGTCTAAAGAAATGACCAGGGTATGGTTTTTATTTTTTTTTTGCATTCTTCTATTTTCTCGGGTTCCAGCAATTCTTTTTGTATTGAATCTCGTGTAACAGCGTGTCTTTCGGAGAGGGGTGTTTCAGCTCAGAGGTCATCCTCATCATCTGACCGAGGTTCAAATTTACTAAGTCAGTCCCAAAATAGCCCTCGTGCTGCTTCAAAACGTGGCGTAAATATAACTAAAACTAAACTAATGCAACAGCTGGTCTAGATTGTAGCATATGTGTTGCGCGTGCTTCAAATGTGTGACTGGAGTTAGCCGTATTTTAGACCCCTTATGTAGCTAAGCCATTTTAAGATTTAAATGGAAGAATACTTTCAGACGCCATTGATCCATGTATGTGGTATTCCTAGCTCTTGATTAGGTGAACAATACTAGAAAACAACACAACGTTTCAATTTTTTGAAGAAAGTCTCGAATTTCTTGAGTCATAAAAACGCAATAAAGACTACACAAATCCGGAGTGCTTACCTAACTTTAATTTTATTATTATTGCGTTGAAATTTATTAACGTTTACTATATTTTTTTATCATGAATCGATTAATAGATTGCGTAAAAAACATTTTGCGCTATAACTCCTCTATAAGTAAAAAACTCAATATTTTTAATGCGGCATTTCTGTATTTCTGAATACTGAATTCAACAAAACTGAAATACAACAAAACGTTTCAATTATTTGAAGAAAAACTTGAATTTCACCAAACAAAAAAACTTGATAAAGGCTAAACAATTCAGAAGTGTTTACTAAAATTTTGCGTTAGTATCACTGTGTACAAATTTATTGAAGTTTATTATGTTTATTTTTATCATATATTGATTAATAGATTACTCAAAAATTTTACTCTATAACTGCTGTGCATGTAAAAAAAGTAACATTTATAATGTTGCATTTCTGTATTACCGAGCGAAATTTTTTGCATTTCTGTACAGGGAATGAATTTTTTTCATAAAGATATTTCGGATCGAGGGATTAATTTCATTCAGAATTGGATAGTTTCACTGTAGTAACAATTCCATTGTTTCGCAGCGTAATCTCTCATTGAAACACATACATCTTTTTTAGTACAATAGAAGGCGGTTCACACACTTCAGAATTTGAATGTAACGGCCACAGATCAAAGAGCTATCGTATCTTACAAAAAATGATAAAAACTACACCTGATCTACATTTTTCTGCGAGGCAAACACTTCAGGAGCTAATAACCTTAATTTTATCACAAATGAGATTATTCGAATAGAAGGTGATATGATTATTTGGAGGTGTATATGAATGAAGCACTTTAGAATTATTCTGCATACGCAGTCAAGCAGTTCGCAAGCATTCTGCCTACTGGAAACATGTAAGTTAACTTACATTTCATTAATAATTTCTTAAAAATTCACATCTTTGTATGCTAAGAATTATATCTTATTATTTTATGTCTTCTAAGATTATTTTTTGTTTCGTATTTTAAATTGAACGCGAACTATTTTAAGAAATTGATTAGAATGGTATACCCTTGGAAATTTATTTTTAAGGTTTTGTCATTCAATATGAGAGTTTGAAATTGTTAAAATATATTCGTCTATAAATCAATGTATTCAAATAAACTTGTTATTTGAATAATAAAAATACAAAAAGATGTCGCAAACATGCTTTTCACGTGCACTGAAGAAAAGAAAACCATTTTTTTAAATCAAAAATCGCGGAAGGCAAAATAAAATTGTAATAGCTTGTGGGGTATTGATAGAAATACTTTCTACAAATTGAAATTCATGATATTATTATGATTTAATTAATATATACTAGCTGACTCCTATACTGACTGATATATACTAGCCATACTCGGGATTAAATTAATTTCATATCTAATATTTTTTATTCATATTTTCATGTTTAATATTTTTTTAAATGATAGATATTGTGTATAGCTATTATACCAGGCGTTGCTAAAGATTAAAATATTTTGTATAAAATATTATAATACACAAAATCCTCTTATCGTGTGAAACGTTTTTAAATTGAAATTAAAAAAGAGGTCATCAATTGAAGCAAACGATTCGTAAAAACCGCCGAAAACTAATTCTCTTCGTAATATTTTTTATATGAGTACTTAAATTTTTTTCCCAAATACTGAGGTATAGGAAATGTTTTGATGGACTTTTTAGGGCGATAAATTAATTTTTGATTAATAAAAAACATGAAAATAAACCGAATCAAAAGTTTTTCCTGGAATAAATTTCGAATTGTCGGCTTTTAAACATTTCTTTTAGTATTTTCCAGAAATTATTTAATGTTTTTGGCAACAGATCTTAGTATGTACATTTTTGTTCATCAACATTAAGAAAATAATGCAATGCTACAAAGTGTGTATAAAATTAATTTTGAAAAATTTATCAAAATGAGAGAAAAAATTGTACGGAAATGAAATTAGGTCAATGCAAATCTAATTTTTAAAAAAATATAGTGTTAAAACAGTTTTTGTTAAACAACATTTTCGGAAGATATATTTGGTAAAACGCCAAAATGTGGATAAATTTTTAATTAACTTTTGGACTTTGAACAGTTGACAGTGACTTTCATCATGGTTTTAAGATCTCATATGCATAAAAATACGTACAATAAACATTCAAAAACACAGCCTCCCAACTACAGAGGTTAAGGCTGCAACGACTAATATTAGTCCAATGCTTCCCTGTAAACAACATTTCTGGAGATTGCTGTTGTCAAACATCTATTTCATCTGCTTACAAAAACTTTAATAACATTGCCTTTATGGAAATTTGAACGATTGGCTTATGGTTTCTTTTAGGCATCGTTAAAACACAGCTCGGAATCTGATAACACTCAAAGTTATTTATTTTCAATTAAAGTATTTCTTATTTAATATTTCATAGGAAACGCGGGTAGAGATGACAGGTGATATTAACTGAGAGATTTTTTAATCTAATTAAATAAGCTTTAGAATTCTTTAAGAACCAATGTAAAAATTTCCTTTATTTAAAAATTGTCTGCGTATAATCAACACTTTCTTAAACTTTGAAAAATTAATAAAAATAGAAGGAAAAATATCTCTGACATAAAATTGCTATCATTGAAATGGTAAAAGTTTGAACTTCAGGATGGTATAAAAATATTGTTTAGGGATAATTTGCTCCGAACTTATAGCAGAAAAACGGTTTCGGTTTATTTCTAATTAACTGACTGTTTAATTAACTTTTGAGCTTGGAAAGTGCACAGGTATCTTCCCTTTGTCCTGAATAATAATTGTACAAAGTTTTGTTAAAATCAGCGCAGTGATTTAGAAGGAGATGTGGAACATAGCCACATACCTACATAGGCACATACATACATGTGTAGCCATATAAACAGCCACATACATGGCCACAAATACTTTTATTTATATTCAGATTTATATATAATGCTTTGATTTCTCAAGAATATTTAAAAACATTTTGCTGAGATATATAATTTTGGTTGATTTTCCTTTCATATTATTTAGAGTTCCTCACTCTTTTACAATTTTGTTTTGACGTTAATATTTAACACAATAAAACATATATTAAGTTAATTACCTAATTATTGATCTAAATGTGATAGTCGTTCTTTGTTTTTTATTATTTTTTTCCCACTACTTTTAATTAAGGTACTTTCCCAACGAAATGTATTTTACATTTTCAATACATGGATAGCAACGGGCGTATGAATATACGAAATAGTTAAAGATGTTTTTAAATTCTAACCAAAGAAATTTTTCTCTATTTCTGAATTGCTAAGAAAAATGAATGCAATAAATCTTTTTTGGAATGTCAATAAA
The DNA here is from genome assembly GCA_013235015.1 of Araneus ventricosus. Classification (NCBI taxonomy): domain Eukaryota; kingdom Metazoa; phylum Arthropoda; class Arachnida; order Araneae; family Araneidae; genus Araneus; species Araneus ventricosus. Next base: position 6,865 of record BGPR01032106.1, on the reverse strand, counting down.
CAAAAATTTCATTGCCTATTCTTTGACAAACTTAGAAAATTTGGCTGGGTCTCTTTCATGTCAACTTACTTTAAATGCATTGATTTAACTTGATGTTTTTTATATATTATGCCTCATGAAATAATTTGAAAATTAAATAAATAAAATTCTTTTGCTCGAGATAAAAATTTAGAATCTTATGAAGAAAATATCATAAATAAAAATTTACAAATACGATGTTCCATTTAGGAGTCATCCACATTACTTAATGCAGAATAATTAAAATAATTAATTTTTTATTTTCTAACAATTTAAAACGGTAAATGCGCTGTGGGTGTTTACCACACTCTCGGAAATGCACGAGAAAAGCTTTAGACACACACACACAAATATCTCGCTATGTTTACACTTTTCTCTCCCGTTTGTTTGGTTTGACAATTAAATTAAAAATGTTAAAAATAGGTGATGAAATATAAACACTACATTGATGCAGTGTAAAATGTATTTCTTCGCAATGTTATTCTGTAGTAAGCATTGAAGATTTTAAAAATTATATATCATAGGATTTTTAAAAAATGGGGAAGAAAAGAATGCAGGCATTAAATTGGTCCTTATTTCTCTTAAGAAAAATACTAGAAAATGTCATTCATCAATACAGATTGTACTCTATGGAATTTACTAATATAATCAGAGCAACTATAATTATTAACATAGCGCTAAAATGATTATGTGGGAGTTCACCAGTTTCCATGACATCAATCTCAAAATTTGAAATTAATTTACACAAATTAAGACGAAATATATTTCGGATATAGCTTCCATAAAAAGAAGTTGAAGTGAAATAATTTAACAAGAAATATTAAAAATTAAACTTTACATTCAACAGAATGGCACAAAAATGCAACACCTTCGAATAAAATAGAAAAGAAAGATATTTGAATCATACAAAAATTAAAATACAGAAAAACCAGAAGAAGTAAACAATAGTAATAACAATATACCGTTTGCGCGCAACGTAGCATCATCTTGTGATTGCATTGACAATATTGTTTATAATCATCTAACCAATTAAGATACAATCAAACAACAAAAATCTTGCTTCAATAAAAATTATAACACATTAAGATTAAACAAATAAAATGGGAAAAAATGAAAGAGAACTCGAATGGCGAACTTTTTGAAAGTGCTACTCACTTTCGGAGTTTTTGTTAAGGGAATGACTTAATAGCCAAATAATATTCCATCTGTGGCTTGAATTTGTCCAATAATTGAAATAATGCTGGAAAAAACCTTTCTTAGATAAGAAAAACTTCAGAAAGTATTTTTTAGTAAATCCAATAGAGAAAAAAAGAAGATAAAATTAACATTACCTTCTGCAAAATATACCAGTGAAAACAACGCCATCGAAGCATATCACAAACAAAGTATATTAACTCTAGAAGCTAGCCAACCTAGCTCCAACTATTGAGAAATTTTTGTTGTTTGATTGTATCTTAATTGATTAGATGATTATAGACAATATTGTTAATGCAATCACTGGATGATGCTGCGTTGCCCGCATAAGGTATATTGTTATTACTATTGTTTACTTCTTCTGGTTCTTCTTTTTTTGTGTAGTTAAAATAGCTTCCCTGAAAAGAGAAATAAATGAATTTATACATATTTACATATAATGGTAGAAAAAATGATGATGATTCTGATATCCTTCATTGGAAGTAACCTACCAGTTTTCGTTTTGGAGAGCCAAAATCAGCTTTTATCTCTCCATTTGTTTTCTTTCAATTTCAGAAATGTGATTTTTTCAATATTTAATGCATACCGTTTGACTGAAATTATTTTCTGAAATTTTTCTACTTGCTAAAGTATTCAGAGCATTATATCCTATTTGAAAAATATTAGCTCCCCCCCTTCACAGGTTTGTCGCTGCGATATCTGATAATTTTCAAATCTAAAAAGTAGGTTTTCATAATAAATTATTTACACCTATTCATTTACACCTTAGATGTCTGATAATTCATACCTAAATAAGTTGGTGTTAATTTCTAATCATTTACACTTAAAAAAGTTACTGTAACTTTTTCAATTATTTGGCACTTAAATAGTTAATTTAATATCGAATAATTCCAAGCAAATGTGCACACAAAAAATGCTATCAACTTATAAGTTCTTTTGTACTAATCACCGAGCTTTAATAATCTTATTACTATGCAATTAGCTTTAGCGATGATTTTTTATCGCATTATATGTTAAGCAAAATTATCTTGTTGGGTAAAAAAAATTGGCAAATTTCTATCTCTGTCTATTAGAGTGTTATTAAATTCTGGTTTTGCTTTTCGACAACTGAAACATAAACATCTAACTCTAAAAGATATAAACACCTTTATGACTCTTAAAGGGACAAACGTAATTGTGGTAAACAAATCTTATATGGAAAATGAATTTCTGTACCAATGCATGTATAATATATGAAAATTATTTTATTTATTTTGATATGTATATAGCTAATAACTTATGATAATCTAATATCCACACATATTACATATACATTTTCAAAATTATTCTTTGAAAATATATATGTGATGGAGGCTGGCTTAGGAAAAAATACTAATCCCGAGCGACCCCGGAAAAATTACTTGCAATCCTAAAACCAGTGCAGTCAAATTAACTTTAAAAGCGCAACAAAGGTTGAAAAGGTCTGCTAATCCAGAAAATGTCCGGAATATCTTGAGAAAATACAATTTTCATGGACGAGTAGCTAGAAGAAAACCATTCCTCAGTAAAGCACATCGAAGAGCTCGTTAAGAATTTGCTAAATCCCATAATAAAAAGCCTCCGGAGTTTTAGAATTCATTTTTATTTTTGGATGAAAGTAAATACAGTGTTTTTGGAAGCGATGGGGAGCAAATGGCATGACGAAAACCCAGTAGTGAACTGGAGTGAAGAATATGACTTCTTCTGTAAAACATGGTTGTGGTAACCAACTGTTCTGGGGCTGTATGAGTGCTGTGGGTGTTGGGAATTTTCTTTTTATTGATGGAATGATGAACAAATATATGTATTTAGGCATTTTAATACAAAATTTGAAATAGTATGCTGAAAAAATGGGCATATTGCCACATTAGAAACTCTATCAGGATAATGACCCAAAGCACAATGCTCATATCTGCAGACTCTAGGTTCACAAGTAATTAGAACTCCTGCACAGAGTCCAGATCTCAATCCCATTGAGAATATTGGGACAATTTGAATAAGTGAATTCGAAAATTTAAAATTTCCAGCAAAAATGACCATAGAGAAAAACTCATATCTGAATAGGATAAAATAGAAGGAAATGTTTGTGCAAATCTAGTGAAATCCATGCCTAAACGATTGAATGAAGTCATAAAATGTAAAGGAGGACCAACACATTATTAAGAAATAATGTTTGAGTGATATAGAACAATTTTGTTTGCGTGCCCCAAAACTTTTTTGACCATTAATTTCAGTTATACAACAAGAAATGTTCATTTAAGTATTATTGCAACAATATTGTAAATTAATTTTCATATTTTTGTATTTTATTTAGTCTACAGATATGACATGTACAAAAAGCATTTGGTTGAAATAAATAAAATTGACTTGTTCTTTCACAAAATGTTTGATAGCTTATTGCGCCCAATACTTAATTGAGTTTACTGTATATTATATACTGATCCTATATTTAATTATAATAATGAATTATCAAACATATTGAACGCTAAAATGTATGCTATGCTAAGAATGAAGTCTCTTGAAAACGCAGATGTTATTAGTGTACTAAATTGTAAATAATTTAATACATAATTTTTTAAAATCAAACATATGATTGTAAAAGCAAATATTGTAAAAGCATGACTCGCTGAAAAATATAGCATGAAAAAATTGGTCGATAGACATCAAAGAAAATTAATTGCGAAACATTCATAAGAATATAAAAATTATATATTGTCAATGCAATTAAAATTCAAACATACTAAAATTTTTTCGTCGGCGTCTCTGGGATTAAGACTTACGTTTTCATCTAAATATTTTTTAGTAAAACTTTATATAAAAATATATAATATTAGCTTTCATACACTTTTGGATTTCTTTTTTTTATTTAACTTCTCTTATTTTCAATTTCCTACTTAAAAATTTTTAATACTTCTTTTTGCAGGAAAAATAGTTACTTCTTCAGTGCTTGCTTCTTCGGTTTCTTGACAACCATTTATGCTGTGGGACGTGTGAATCCAGCTTGTTTGGAAAAGGAAAAAGCTATTGCTTTACTCGAAACAGCTCAAAACTTTCTCACGAAAGCAGAAGTCTCTTTTCCATCTTGCAGTAAGTTTCACAATGAGATATTATATGATATGAATTTAGAGAATTAAGTCACAAATTTTGACTTTAAAATACCACATCTTATCTATTGATTAAACCATCGGAAGTTTTCTATCTTCGAATTTCTCACATAATAACACAGTTTTCTTAGCACAGATAAATAATTCGGATATGAGTTTTGAAATTTTTTCCTTCAATAGACTGGTCCAAATTTTTACAGACATCCACAATTTTGGTGTTAAAGATCGACACCGAATTTCATTGAAGTTGCAGGATGCATTTTTGTGAGATCTCTCGTTCGTTTCGTATGAAAAATGAGTAGCTGACGTAGCAACTGTCCAAGGCAGTGGCCGTTCATCTGCTCAGAAGAGAGCAGTTCTACATATATATTTATAACATACAATTGCAATACAATTTTTTAAATGGTTTAGCTTTATAATACTCCAAATCTGTAAATTCAATTCTCCGAATTGTATTTACCAACTTTTGGTTTTTCGGTGAGTGACTTCTAACAAATCAAAACGAATACATAGTAAGCAGCTAAGTTCTCGCTATGGTAATATCAAAGGGAAACCTAACACTGAAAACAGCGAATCAAACTAATCCAAGAAAAGCAAATCAAGAGTCAAGGCGAAACTCGAATTAAATTGAGAGGAAATAAAGGAAAAAGAGCATTATTCGACGGAGAGCAGAACAGGGGCTCTCCAAAATCCAGCTCTGACTAAGTTCGAAGAAAGAAAGGGTAGCTATTCGCCTTCGACTTTCATATCACTTATATGTGCGCTATAAACTAATTTCGGTGCTCTCCAAAACTATCTGGTTGTCAGGCCTAGTCCTATGCGTGTCTAATTTGATGATTCATTTTTTTTCTTTTCTTCTCGTTTTTTATTACTTTTCTGTCTTCTTGAGCATCAAGCTCTCAGAGGGGAAATGTACTGATACAGGAATATAAACGAAAACACGAGTTTTTAAAATAAATCCAGTGGATTCTGCAGTAGTAATTTAGTGGGTTCAGCAGACCTAATGGGGGAGCCTCGACTGAATTTAGGTAAAGCTTAATATTACTCCCTAAAATGAAAGCCAATAAATGAATATTCTTTTTGTGCATTAGGCTGCCTTCCTGCGATAACTTAAACTTTAACTTTCTCGAGTTTTCCATCCCTCCTTTATAAACACGATTGATGCAACTATCGAGCAGAGAAAAGTCTTGATGATTAAATGATGCACTTCTTGACAAATATTTAACTTCTAAAATCACCATTTCATTCATCTATCAAACTCAAAATTTTAGTTTATTAAGTGTATGAATGGAATGTATGGAAAACCTTACAAATATCTACAGAAAATATATCTACTTTTGAGATTTGAATTTTTTTCAATGTTTAAGATGACCAAGAATTAAAATGCAGATGTATGTTTTGTATGCTAACATAAATCTGTATTTTAATTCTTGGTCATCTTAAATATTTACAGTACTTAAATATTTACAGTAAGAAATAATTTTTCTACCTAATTAATTAATTTTTTCAGGTGAGGATATAAACTCCACAGATGAATCAGAGTGTGGGTCCTTGACTTACATTGAAGTCTCAAAGAACTTGATTTCTGATGTAATAAAAAACTTCCCAACATGTAAGTAAGCATTTCAATGTCTTTTTGTTTTATTTAAATAGGTAATTTGGAATTTACAATGGAGTTCAGCGAATACGAAATTGTTGGGTCAAAGTATCTATAAAATTTAGATTTATCTAAAAAATTATAGAGAACTCTGAAAAAAATCTAGAAATTCCACCTAATAGTGTTTAATTTAGAGAAACGACATTTTAATAAAAAAAATTATAAGAAAAGGATTTTTTAATCTGAACATTTATTAATATCTAACAAATTAATAAACAGCACTTAATTTTAATAAATGGAGTGATAATAACTAAAATGTTAAAACTAAATTATTTTGAAAATAGTAATTTAGTATAAAAGTAATTTTAATGAAAACGGTATATATAACTTTGAGTCCAAGAACTGCACAATCAAAATTCAAAATCAGCTGTAAATTTAGCATTCAACTTCTTTAAAAAGCTAAATTTTAAAGATTTTTTTGTTTCCTTTTTGATTGAATAGATATCATTGTTCGAAAGTCTTCGAGCAAATTGAAAGCCTTCTATAATTCTTATATGGAAACCACTGAGGACATAATGTATAGGTGCAGTTAGATAAGGAAAAAAAATTCAGAGATAAAAGCAACTTTTTAAAATTCTTAGTTTTGATTTCGAATGAATCAATTTAAATTCTGATTATAGACGATATTTTAATATCATGCTAAAAAGGAAGGAGAAAAAATTAAAATTAGTGCAGAATTCAAAAATTCAAATTAAAAACATTCTATCTGGCAAAGATTATCGTGTATGTGAAAATTAATATTTTTTCATTTTTTTATAAAATTAAAATGAAAAAATGGTTGAAGCATTTATATCATATCAGCGCTTTGCATTTTAAATTTCAATGCTTCAAATCCTGTACTTTACGCGTTTTGTGCGTTAGTTCTTATAATGTA
>BGPR01032105.1:0-17674 GCA_013235015.1 Araneus ventricosus | reverse complement strand
AAAAAAAAAAAAATGCATTTCGGCGGAAAAATAATTATTTTGTTCAGACTTAGATTAGCATACGGATCCAAACTACTCATATTAACTCAATAAAACTTTTAGGATTTATTTATGATTTTACATTTTATTCATTATAGTATTTCTTTGAAGCTAAAACAAAGGAAAACAGCATCAAAATAAATTTACATTAACTTATGATGAAAGCTAACAATTACTCATCTTGAAAATCAATTATCATGCCTGCTTTTAATTATGTTTTAAATAAAAATGTGGAAGCAATAAGCTTTCACAGGATTTGGAATTTTTCTGGATCGAATGGGAAAAATAAAGGACTCTTAATACTTTGTGAAGCTACAGCCTTTTCTAATTCTTGGATGTTTCATGCATAATTGTATAATATGATTGATAGTGGATGTGACTGATGACAACCAACTATCAATCAATTAATATGTCTTAATCTACTCCTTTCTTATTTTGTGAATAGAATTTCGGACTTGCAACAACTTGCACTTGGGAAACAAAACACTAGATTTTTTTTTCATTTTAATCCCCTATGTCTTGAGTTTTCCACCATTACCAAGGTCACTTTTTTGTACCCGTAACTGATCCTCTGCGTATCCTCAGGGGTACGCCTACCACAGGCTGGGAAAACGCTGCTCTAGAGATGCCAACACATATGCATTTGCTTTTATTATTAATAGATTTTTTTACTGTTGACAAAAAAACAAAATGACTTTCAACTGCTCTTGACTGTTAAAGAAAAATATCTCAAATTTAAAAGACAGTTATACTGTCTACAAAATGATTAGGAATTTAACAAATTAGCACCACAAGGGAGTGGCTTAGTAGTGTAGCATTAGTACTAGCCCATAACTAAAATAAAATATTGTAACAAATTTTGTCTTGTTGGTTCGCGTGATTGCAGTCCAACAAGCAGGTTAAAAAAATAAAGCTCTTTATTTTACGAATATTCTAGGAAAACAACCGTAATGCAGGTAACAAATCTGCACTTCCACAAATTCACAACAGAGATTTCCAATAAATCTCAATTACAGCAAATTCCAGTAGCTCTGAGAATCTCTCGGCTCACCAGCTTGCTTGCTGATCAAAATTACAACTCCCTACTCTTGGTTTGAGAGCTTTTTTTATACCTTTTCAACAGGAAGTGACGTCATTACATAGGAAGTGATGTAATCTCTAGAAGGTTCATGAAATTACTGGCTCACAGTAGAGATAGGACTGTAGTTCAGGATTTTTCTAGAAAATTCCTTTTGTCACCAAAATGGTCACTAAGATTACCATGTCAGGAGAAACAACTTTGTATCTCAAAAATCTAAAAGACATTTATACTGTCTACAAGGTGATTAGGAATTTAACAGATTAGCACCACAAGGGAGTGACTTTAGAGTATAGCATTAGTACTAGCCCATAACTAAGATAAAATGTATACTGCTATAGTATCTGTACCGTCCATATGGGAAAAAGGTTAATGAATTGCGATAGTTATCTGTTAAAACCATTGTCTTTGGTTAAACATTTTAAGTGTCTTTAAATTGGTTGTCATAATAAATTACTTGTTCATGTTTGCTGAAATAAAAAAAATCATTATCTTGATTATCTGTTTACATTTTAGCTTATGAATCCTCACTTTTTGAGTTTGCATAAATTCTATTTCATCAGTTTTATTAAAAAATTGTCATTTTAATGTTTTAGTTTGATTTGGTTTTTCAGAGGAAGATTCTTTATCAGAAATTGATTGATTCCTGAGGGCATTTGTTGCCGAGTTCGACATGTTTATAGATTTTCATAATGTAAATCATTTTTATATGTATACATATATTTGTCATACATGTTGTTTCTGGATCATATGTACAAATAAAACATAACCATTTTCCAGAATGTTTGCATTTATTCATATTTTTGTGCAAGCATCTAAAATACATAAATAGAAGTCATGTCTTATTTATTTCTCATAAAAATAATTATAAAAAAAAGCAGTGCCAAAGCGGCATTCCAGCTCCCCTGCAAATAAAGTTGTGGTTTCAATAACCCGTCATAAATAAATTTAATAAAAACAGTATATTTTTTAAACTTCTATAAAAAAAGTTAAATTTGTGTTTATTTTAATTAATTCCTACTTTTTATTCTTTAATTTATCATTCATTGTTGCAAATATTATAAAATTCTATAGTCAAGTTTTTCTCAAATTTGATATTAGGTAACGCCGCTCGCATAGAATAAAAATTTTAACTAAATTAATCAATCCAATTCTGCAAATATTAAAATAGTGTATTGTCAAAACTCTAGCACGTGGGGAAGCGATTGAAAAATCGAGTACAAAATTGCATCTTTGCAAACATGAAACAAGTTAGATAAAGTGTGTAATAAGAACGAAATGATTCAATGAAAATCAACATGCTGTTTTTCCTGCATTTTCTTAAAATGTATTAGCAGTGCTGTACATTTTTTATTATTCGTCTTGCCATCATGTATTTTCAATTTTTTACTTTTTTCTCACTGAGATACGAGCATAAATAACTGGAAAACTTAATTCACCCATTTCTGTTCTTTTTTTTTCCAAGTTTATTCTACATGTATAAATCATTTCATTGGAGGCTTTAGTAGAAAGAACCCCTAATAATAATAAGCTGGAAAAGGTGTGTCTGTTGCCATGCCTTTTTTATAAGGAATAAACAATGAAATTGAAATAATGTGACCTTATGAACATGAAATTTATGAGACTGTAATAATATTCAGGTCGGTGTGTAGCAAGGATAAATGCTTTTCGAACTTTTCTTTTAAATTTTACTTTTGGTCCCCTTCATCGTATTTGGGCTTATTTTGCCTTTTAAAAAAACGATGTTTTTTTTATTATTTTGTTTCCACGGGGTGCTTTTCCTTAGTGTAGCATCCAGGTTAGAGCTGGTGCAAGGGTACCTGCCACCCCTAGGCAAAGAAAAATTCATTCGCCCCAAGGGAAAGTAAACTTTATGCATCCCTTACCAATACAGTTACATATTCAAGTGCATAAACCACAAAACCTAAGTCATATATAAACATATGTCACCAGACATAACATAGTCATATATAATCAAAATTGACATAAAAATGTATTGGGGGTTGTTCTCTTTTTTAATTAACGAAACATTTAAACTGTGGTAAAAGGAGAAAAAATTTTCAGTAATATTCATTATTTTGCATTTTAAGCATCAGTAATTCATTAAAACATTTAATACATTTACAGCTACAGTTAAAAACATATTGCACTCTGACGAATAGATGACAGTATCGTTGGATGGACAAGCGCCCCACTCTTGTAGCACCCATAGGCGGTCACCTAATTGTAAAACCGACCCTGATCAAGGTCCTTGATACTCCCCTTGTTCATCTTTCTCTATGCCATATTGCAGGTTCTAACAAGTTACTCCAAAATAATCGTTTAAAAGCTGCAACATGGTGATGGCAATGTGTTCAATACCAGGAAATGAAATAGATGCTTCGAATGATGCATAGAGTCGGCAATGTATTATAAGCAAGATATAGAAGCCGTCAAGTTTTGTTCCATTCGATTGTGACAGAATTAATACCGTTGGTAAATTGGATAGAACTACCTCTATCAATGAAAAAAGATACGCTGCAAAAGACGAGATTTCACTAGAATCGTAAGTAAGAATCAATGGGTGAACCTAAAGTTAAAGCACGTATGCCTAAGAACACAGTGAAATCATCACAGAGCAATTTGGCACCTACAGAGTGCTGCAATAAAAAAGTTATGGTCAACTAGTGAATAAATCGTGCTGTATTAAGTGGTTCAATGTATTTTTGCTCGGTTTTTGCCTTACTGTTGTCATTTTTATCCTCATCATGAGGTTCTTTGTTTTCAATTTTCAGAGGTACAAAGATTCGCAATCTAATATTTTGCGTAATTTTTCTCTCTTCTGCACTTTTACCTTTGCTCATCATAAGGTTACGATGTAGTTCTTTAACTTTCTAGTATATGAAGTATAGCAGGAGAAAGTATTGTAATTTTCAAAAAATTCGGCCTGGAGTTTCTGATGAATCTCTACATTTTATACCTTCCCGAGTTCGAAAAATCCATTTTTGGAAGTATGTCCCTCTGTCTGTGAACACGATTACTCAAAAACGCAACTAGTTGGATGCATGGAACTTAGTTTGCGGTCTTTACATCAAAATTGCATGTTTCTATCAAATTTGGATGAAATCCGTCAAAGGAAAGACAGTCTATCTCGCCGTCTGTGTACTTGGGAACATGATTACTCAAAATTGCAGGCCATCGTTGCCTAGTAGTAAGGTCTCGGTTTTGGGACTGGAGAGGTCCAGGTTCAAAACACAATTCCACTGAAGATCCGCCATGTATGTAGGCCTGTTGCACGTTAAATCATACGTAGGGGCCAAACGGCCTCCCTCTGATGTGGTGAGGAAATTTGGAGTGAGGGTGCCAGTTCAGGTGCCTCCTCGTCATCTGACCACGGTTTAAAATTATGAGATCTGCCCCAAAATAGCCCTCATGTTGCTTCTAAACGGAACGTTAACATAACTAAACTAAACTGCTCAAAAATGCAACAAACTAAATAGATTAAATTTGTTATATGGTTTTAATACTAGAATTGTAGATCAGTCTCTAATTTTTGACGGAGTCCGTCAACGGGTAGGCTGTGTTTGTCTACCGGTGTATATGAGAACATGACAACTCAAAAACTTAGCAAGGGAGATAAATTTAGTACATGGTCTTGAAAATAAAAATAATATATCTATATCCAGTTTTGGACCCAACCAATTAAATGGAAGACGTAGAAAAAAGCATTCTCGATTCTCTTCACTATACTACGAAGCTAAACACAAAACTTACCGTATTGTTTAAGTATAAAAGAAAGTCGAGGGAGGAACACTCCTGCTGGTAATAGTTTATAAAGTGACTAGCTGATATACCCAGCATTCCTCGGGATATTCTCAAGTCTAAGTGCTCGTAACACTTAATAAAACAGTTTTTCGCAGCAGCGTCTTTCGTTGATTTCGTTCATCCTCTCTTGTGTCGTCAGACCCTATGGTCAGCAGTTCAAGTCCTGTCTTCTTTTTGTGTCCATACTTTAAACCACATGGCGCAACTCTAGCATCCCTTGGTATTCCATTTTCCCCTCCCCATCATTGCGACAGCAGAAGCTCCTCCATTCGTGGTTTTTATTGCCATTACCTGAAGTACCATTCTCTTCTTTTTGGTGTTTGTGTGCCTGACTGGAAAAACACTGCATAGCGTTCTTTCTTTTTCTCCTTGGGTCTTTGCCCTTCGGTAGGAATCGGATTCAGTAATCTTGAATGATACACTCTCATTAGTCATTTAAAAATTTGTGAAAATTAAATGAAATATGGCATAAAGAGAGTAATTTGCTGAAGTCATTGATTTGCTGTGCAAACATATTAAAAGATGTGTGTGCTACAAAATAAAAGCAGAAGTAAAACTTCTGCCTTTCTGTTAATAATCATAACTTTGACAGTGGAAAAAACGCGTGAATGAAGGATTTGATGAAACAATAAATTGGTTTGAATTTAATTACAACAATAGAAAGAACTGTTACAAATTGTGTTTAAAATTAATTTTGAAAAAATTATAAAAGTGATGTAAAGCTATATACGGCAATTCAATTGGTGTAATTGAAAAAGTAATTGTTCGCTTTTTAAGATGGTATGTAAATAATTTTCGTGAGATAATTATTTCAGAAGTTATTGTCGAAAAAACGGAGTGAAAACGTCGATATTTGGCTTACTTTATGTTATTTAATTAAATATCTTAAGAATTGATTAATTTTGAAATTTGAAAATAGTACTATTGACCGAGAAACGGACCTCAGAATGGCACGTTCAAATTTTATGTCTCTACTGTTCACCGTTCAGGAAGAGTTCCATCGACAGACAAACAAACAGAAACATGTATTTTCTGCTTTTTATTACAGATTTCAACAATATCATTTCGTTTTGCGCAATATATAAAATCTTACCTTTGAGTCATAAAACTGCACAAATCTTGAAAATGTGTACGTTATCTTAGATTATTGTTCCGCGTGTGTGCATTTGGGGTGTATGAAAAATTCGGAATGGACCTCGTACTATGGAACCGTGATCAAATGACAATTACATCTAGCCAGCATCCTACTCACTACACTTCCAAGCCACACAGTGGCGTAGCTAGGGTAAGTGGCGCCCGGGTCAAAATAAGATTTTTTGGCCCCCCCCCCCCCCATCAACACTGATGTAGCTTGTGTAAACAGCGCACTGAGGGATGGTATTTTTTCGACTCCTCAAAGTGGTGTAAAAATGGTTTTTGTGTATATGTTACGGGCAATGTGGATAATCGGTTATTATGCATAATAACCAAGTAGACCGGTTAAAGTGGATAATTTACGAGAATTCATCACATTGACCGGTTATTATGCATAATTACCAATGAAATTCAGTCAATGTGATTATTTTCAACGGAGGAGCTTTCTGCTCCTCTAATATCCTCTAAAATTGGACTTAAAATTTAAAAATTTAATTTTAATTAAATATTTTGAAATATAAGTTTTATTTATTTAGTAATTTTATATTTCTCTGATTACGTAATTGAACGATTATTACTAATTTATGAATTTAATAAAAATATTTTGCATGGAATTTTATGAAGTCGCTTGTTCATATTTTGGAATTCATCCTTTAGAATTCTGTCTTCATTTGCGTGGTGGTTTCTTTGATTCTTCGCATTATTCTATTTTTTTTTTATGTTAAATCTAGAGTACTTCTTACCAATTGCAAATATTAGAACTGAGTAAATCTATTAATTCTTTACTATTTCTTGTTCTGAAAAACATTTGCCGCTAGTAGTGAAGCTACTAGGGGCAATTGCTTTATATTTTTTTACATTCTCTGATACACCTATGTTCTCCTCCAATTTCCTTAATTTTCTAACATTCAGCGAAGCTACTAGATTCTGGCTCCCGCTGCTAGGGAAGCCGTAGGATGTGTTTTGAAGTTTAAAATAATCTACCCGGTGCCCATTTCAGATGCCCCCAGGCATCACGAGCGCAATTTTTCCTGCTTCGCTTGAATCATTCATAAACACAGTTTCCTTACATTCAATGAGCCAGCAAAGCTACTAGATTCCGGCTCCCGCTGCTAGCGAAGCCATAGGAAGTTTTTTAGGTTAAAAAATTACTTTAGAAGACGCAGGCATCGCGAGTGAGGTTGAAATTCTACATTCGAAACAGGAAATAGTGCAAAGACAACCCACAAATACTTTGGTTTCGAAAAGATTTAAGCGACTAACCTTTAACTGTATTAAATAATAAATTTTGCTTAATTAATTACATTTAGCAATGGAGTTTGGTCAATGAGATCACATGTCAATGTAATTAATCACATTGACCAAACTTCATTGGTAATTATGTATAATAACCGGTTAATGTGGTAAATTCTCATAAATTATCCACTTTAACCGTCTAACTGTTATTATGCATAATTACTGTGTTATTATGCATAATAACCGATTATCCACATTAACCGTAGCATATATATGCTTCGAAGTTATTGAGAGAAAACCTTAAAATTTCAATTAATAAAAAAACTGAATAATAATTTTGAAAACCCCTCTTTTAATGAGTACCTATTATCCAAGAAGTAAGTACGTGCCAAATTTGGTAGTTTTGGGTCCAGCGGTCTGCCCTAAAAGACGTTTTAACCCCTTTAAGAATCGCATTCCCCCCCCCCCCCCGCTATCTAATAAGATGACCCCTCCTGTTTTGGAAAGGGGCTGTCCTTTTCGTGCGTCTAAAGCCCCGGACCCACGATCAGATAAACCACAGATTTCGTCTGCGGTGCGCGTTTTGCGCCGTTGGAACAGGTAGGTTCGATGTCGCTCGGGGTCTTAAGGCATAGAATACTTGAGATGCTTATGGATTCTAAGTATTTTTTGTGTCAAATTATAAAGCTAATTAATGATTATTTTTAGTTCAATAAGCCTAAAAATGCGATAATTCCATGCAAGTCAATATGACGAGCGTGCGACTTAAGGGGGGGGGGGTAAAGATCTTTGCATCATGCAATTAACAGCAAGTATGCCATCCTGAAAACATTATCACGTTAATATTTTTTTTAATTCATTGTTCATGATAATGTGAACACAAATAAATATATTTAACATTTTCAATTGACAAGAGGGGCAAGGCGCGTGTTTATTCACACTCTTATAAAATTTTCTTTGACGTGAGAGGCAAAGCGCAGGTAAATAAATCCTCTGCAGTGAAGTCTCAGTTACCCGACATAAACGGAGTTTGTGGACGTCAGATCAGTGAAAATGTCGGATAATAGAGATAGAAAATGAGGAAATAGATTTAACTAAAAGAACTTGAGCCATGATTAAACTTAATATTTTCCTTGACATACTGTATTGCAAGATAAAAAGAGAAGTTATAAATTAATGATCTCATCTACCTTAAAAAAGTAAATTATCATTAAAACGAATCTTTAATGACAAAACAGGTGTTTCCTAGCTTCCGAAAAGCGTTATGTCAGTACTTGAGGCTTCTTCTTACTATTCAATGTATATTTCGATGTCGCTTCAACAGCAGTGGCGAATCTAGGATTCGGGTCTGGGAGGGCTGAGGTCATAAAAACTTTGTACCGTCGTGATGAATGCCAAGGCTAAAGTAAACCAAAACTCTTTAACTTTACAGACTTTTCTCACCTGACAATAAGAATCATAAAAAACAATACAATGATTTCGATAATTTGATAAAAATTACAATGAAATAACTTGCCAAAAGATGTCTTTGACCACGTCAAAGCTACAAGTACAAGTGGAATGACTACAAAAGTAGGAAAATTTTCGAGCCTGTCAAGCCAGAAAGTATTGTTGAAACGTTTTTATTATATTTTTAAAAGAGGGAAATCAAGAAAAAACAGTTGTAATGATGTTAAATAAAATCAAGAATTCTGGCTTGGCCCGGGGGGGGCTGTAGCCCGATAGCCCCCCCCCGGATTCGCCACTGTTCAACAGTATTTATGAATCATTTTAACATATCTGACCAGTGGCGAATCCAGGGGGGTGGCTATCGGGCTGACAAAACCAAAATTCTTGCTTTTATTTAAAATCACTACAGCTGTTTGTTCTTAATTTCCCTTTTTCTAAAAAATAATAAAAACATTACAACAATGCTTTTTGGCTTGGAAGGCTCGAAAATTTTCCTACTTTTCTAGATATTCCGCCTGTATTTGTAGCGTTGACGTGGTCGAAAACATTTTCTGTCTAGTTATTTCATTGTATTTTTTATTAAATTATCGAAAGTATTGTGCTGTTCTTTATGATTTTTATTGACAGGGGAGTAAAGCCTGTAAAGTTAAATTGTTTTGGTTTACATAAGCCATGAGGTTTGACATTCGTCACGACGATACAAAATTTTTATGACCTCAGCCCCCCCCCCGACCCGAATTCTGGATTCGCCACTGTATCTGACATGTTGCTGTTCTTCAAACTCGCCCAACAAAACAGCAACTTAACGCTCTTCCTTTTAGTCACCATAATAAAACATTCATATGGAAAAACACTAATGAGACCCTGAGTGATTAAAACGTAAAAGCAAGCATTAAAAATTAAAGAAAGATTAATGACATTCATCACCACTGTTATCTAATCGATTTGGAGACTGCAACAAAGCTGTGCAACTGTATTACAGACTGGTTGTCACGTATCCTGCTCACCTTGTAGCCTCGCAAATAATGAAACAAACACCTACTTAAAAATCGACCCTCTAACGATAGTGAAATCTAAGGTGCGGATTTTTCCATTTATGATTATTTTATTCATCCAGAAGCAACGTCTATTAACACGTTCGCTGCCATGATTCAAACCTCAGATTCGAACCACCTATCTAATAGATGACCTCTTCTCTGCTATCTCTTAACTACAGTAGAGAAGGGGCATTGCATCTAGACAGTAGGTAAGAGTCGTATTTGATTCATACGGCGATTAAAAAGGAATGCTGGGTAACGAAAGATTATACTCTACTAGCTGTACGCGCACGGCGTTGCCCGTGGAATCAGGACTTCAAAAAAGTGGGTGGAAAAAAATGCCCACAATGGCAGGAAAAAGTTTCGAAAACAAAATCAAAACAAAAAATACACATTATTGATATTCCCGCTTATTTTTCTTTGCGAATGACGTCACCTGCCGCGAAGAAGGTCACGTTGCAACAATGCATTGTGGGATGGTCCGGAGAAGCTCTCGCTGTTAAATCTCGCTACGAAAAAGCTGTTTAAACCGACCAGAGAAAAATTAATTTTTAAAAAACGAAAAAATATATTTTAACAGTTCTTGTTTTAAATCCGACATAAACGTTCCATTTATAGGCTGAAAAGAAATGAAAATTATAAAGATGTTAGAACGTCAGATGCGATAATTTAAAGAAATCTTTTTTAAAAATTACCATAAAAGTGACTATTTTTCAAAAATTTCTCAAAATTCAGTAAATTACGTTAGACGTACGAAACTAACTTCATTAGAACGGAAATCTTTGTTCTTTCCGTTGGTGTAACTGTTTTTTCCGTACAATTTTTCGAAGCCATGCTATTGAGAAATGAGTGCGAAAAAACACCCCAAAAGACACAAAATGTTAAATAAAAAAATTTCTAGATTAAATTTCAAAATTCCGGCTTCTAGGTGCATTCAGTCACCATTACGACTACGTGTATGCCAAATTTCATGGCTGTAAGTGCGATAGATTCGTCTGGACATCGCAGACAAACACACGCACACAAGCATTGCCTTTTATAAGTATAGATTTAAAAACATATGTTTCCACTCAACAAAAATGGCTATTCACATGTATAAAAAACCCTCTGCAAATATGGCCCCTGCTTTATGTAATTTCCTTTTAAGTTATATTAACGTCCCGTTTTGAAGCAACTGATGTTCGCTATTTCTTTTGCATTTTTTTAATGATCTATATTAGATCATCCTCAAATTTCGGTAACGCTCAGGATTTTGGTTACGTGCCAAAGAGATCCAGGTCTACAAATTAGCATACACTACACACGGGATACTGTTAAATTTTGTGATGATTTAATATCAAGTAGGAGTTATGACAGGTTTTTTTTAGTTGAGTTTAGCAGTTCCTTTTCTTTTTTATTTTATGTTGATTCATCGACGCGGAACTCCGTTAATATAAAATAGAAGTTATACTAGAATTAATTCATTTTTCCACTTCTCGGAGATCTTTACTTTCGTTTTCGCTAAAAAGGTTCTTACTTTTTCGTACTTAATTTGGGAATTGAATATTTAAATATTTTGTAAAACGAAAGTTAGTGTCAATTGATTCATCAGTTCTGTTTTTCATGCTTTTTTTTATTTCTTAAGCACTCTGCCAATGTGCATGAGATTTTCTACTACAATTTTCGTTAATAAACCTGTGACAATCAGATCTGAAATATTATTGGCAATCTAAAAGCCCGTCTTAGACGGGCACAAATCTTCTAGTCTATTCTTTAAGAATATTCTCAAAAGAGTATTTTCTCCGCTCAACAACTTGTATATTTAAACTACCATTTTTTTTTTCTTTTTTTTCGTGAAAATGCATGGAATTTGCTCACATCACTATTGATGTGCTTATGAATTGAACTTTTCTTTTGTTTATTTTTTCCCGGCTTCTTTAATTAATAAAATACCCCCCCCCCCCCCGATATCGACCATTTATTTACAAGCCTTCACATCGTGAAAATCGACTGCAGTGCAACTCTGACACCTTTTTCTGAAAAATTCGTTAACTTTATTAAA
This sequence comes from Araneus ventricosus, assembly GCA_013235015.1. Taxonomy (NCBI): domain Eukaryota; kingdom Metazoa; phylum Arthropoda; class Arachnida; order Araneae; family Araneidae; genus Araneus; species Araneus ventricosus. Next base: position 5,856 of record BGPR01032105.1, on the reverse strand, counting down.
CAAACTAGCAGTACGCGCCCGGCGTTGCCCGTGGAATCAGGACTTCAGCAAAATGAAAAAAAGAAAGAAAAAAAACGCCCACAATGACATGAAAAAGTTTTGAAAATAAAATCAAAACAAAAGATATACATTATTGATTTTAACGCTCATTTTTTTTCGCGATAAACAATATTAAAAAATTGCAACGTGAAAATTATACTGCAAGCAAAGTATGCGAGATGAATAAATACGTTAAGATAATGCCGAAAATAACAATCAGTCACCCAATTCAGGGTTATGACGTCACCTCCCCTTCAACCAATCACATAGCCAGGCTCCGTTCCAAAAAAAGTGTCGCGGGAGAAAATTAGCTCGAGAAAAATAACTTTCATCTGCCCAGGAAAAAATTAATTTAAAAAAAACGGGAAAGATATTTTAACCGTTCTTGTATTAAATCCGATAGAACCGTCCTAGTTATAAGCTGAAAAAAATTCAAAATAATAGTGTTATTAGAAATGTTTGTAAAAAATGCAAAACAATTTAAAAACAAAAGTAACATTGCGATGGCGAAACTGGCTATTTTTTAAAAATTTCTCAAAATTCAGTAAATTATGTTAGAAATTCAAAACTAACTTCATTAGAACGGAAATCGCGTGCTCTTTCCGATGGTTTATCTATTTTTGTCGTACATTATCCGAAATCATGCTATTGAGAAATTAGTGCGAAAAATCACCCAAAACAACACAAAACATTAAATAAAAAAATTTCTAGAATAAATTTTAAAATTTCGGCTTCGATGTTCATTCAGTTACCATTACGACTACCTGTGTGCCAAATTTCATGGCTGTAAGTGCTAAAGATTCGTTTGGACATCGCAGAAAAACACACGCAAACATTGCCTTTTATAAGTATAGATGAAAAGCAGTTTCATTTTCTGGCAACGGCTCGGTTGCTAGAGGCCCGGATGATCGAGTTCTACTGAATTTTTTATTTTGCATACTTCGCATACAAGAAATCAAAATAGAATTATTGCGTGGTTTCTAGAACCCTGTTTGGCTTCTTAGTAATTATTTATTAGAAGGGAAGAGCATTATGTAAATTAGTCATTAAATTTTCATTTCATCTCTTATGATTTTAAAAGATATTCCATCAACTCTCTGAATATCTATCGTATTAAACTCTCTCTAAACTTTCTGACGAACAAACATGTGTCTGAAAGGTTTAGGTTTCAAAATTTTACATTATAATGAAAGCAGTTATCGATCTATATGAGGTAGAGCTAACATTTTCCCCGCCTCCGTGTTGTTTGCTTTTGTGTAAAAATTTCTTTTTATGCAAGTAGATTAAAAAGGATCTTAATAAGTTTATTATAATCGGAGAAAGGCTGCGCATCTTTGATATTAGAAACTAATAAATCTCAGTGAAAGCAATTTCTATAAAAGCAACACCAGAATTAATCGTGACTGTTGAATAGTTTTCGTAATATATCTTGGTAAAAAATTCTGACGTGGGAGAAAAACTTTCGATTTTGAGATAAAATGTGCTTTCACCTATTATGGCACATTCTACTTTATTGTGGAAGAAATGCTTTATGCATTCAATTTTGCATTCAAAATCCAGACATAAATGCTTTTACATTATTTCGAAACACAGACCTAACTATCATAATTGTTAAGGAGTTCGTAATAAAATTACCGATCTTCTCGGTTTTCACAAAAGTAACAGACGCCAGCAAATATCAGTGACCACTTCTGAGCGAATTAGAGACTGGGTCATTCCATGTCAAGTGATCCAGAAAAAAAATAATTGGTTGCTTGACGATTTTATAATCAAATGATTTTTTTGTATGTTGATTCCTACATAATTAGAGAGTCCAAAATGACCAATTTTAATTTTTTATCTTTTTCTGAATTCCAATGGCAGCCATTTTTGTTCTACAAAACATGCTGATTTTTGCATTTGTAGGGGTTTGCCTTAACTTATATTACGCGGAACTGGTGAACCCGAGGTTGATGAAACAAAAACCAGTTTATTCAGGAAGATACGGCCTTTATTATCTCCAGTACACATTTAAGGAAAATTGTATCCCAAATAGAAAAAATCAGCTTAAAAGTTTGACTTTAAAAATGACAAATTTTCAATTTTTGAAGGCATATAATTCCCAAAAGGAATAATATTCTCCATATTTCTTTTGTGGGGATGTGTAGCTAGCTACCTTAATGTACTGTATTTACAAAAAATTTCAACCCTGAGATTTGCTTCTTTTAAAAGTTGCGGGCTTTCAAAATCCGAAAATTAAAAAAAATGACACCTTATATCTTTGTTGGGGCAAAGTTTAAAAATCTGAAATTTTTACAGATAAACCCTCTATAGTGTATTATATTGCTTTAAAAATTTCGTGTTTGATATTTATCTACAAGTCAAGTTAGAGGACCTGAAAAATCCCATAAAAAGCGTATTTTTTGCCGAAAATGACGGAGCATTAATTTGACTAAATATTATTTTTATCATCAATAAATTCTAATATGACCTCAAGTAATATCTGCAATTAAAATTACAATTCAAATTAATTCAAACTATCAGATTAATTCTTATGGCATTTATATTTTCAATTAATGCACCATTTGGTGCATTAATTTTACTTTGTATTTATTCTGTTAAGTTATAACATTATATTATGTCATGTTTCTATTTATAAGATCTCTTAAAATGCAGTAGTCAACAAAATATGTGGGTGTTCAGACCTGTCTACAAACTTTATGTGATAGACTTCAACTTCTAGCAACTGTACACTAACCAAATATTGACACCAGCAGAAATGTTTGAATTTTGTCCAGAACATCTAAAAGTAATCACCTTCCTTTGCATAAAAGACGAAGAAATCATTCAACATCATAACAGGAAACTTCTTGACCGATTTGAAAACTCTGTGGCAATTACTTGTACAAGGAGTTTTCATTGTTTTGCTCCTGTGTCAGAGAGTAACCTGAAGTGCTTCATTACTTCACAAGCTACGGAATATGAAATTCATTCCACTACAAAAGCTGTACAAATAACACTTCACACAAGAGATTCTATTGCATGTGTATATGATGGTCAATGGTGGCTGGCAGAGGTGAATGACTTTAGTGATATAAATAAAGCTTGGTTGTAACATTTTATCATTCTGCCGGACGAAGGACAGTTTTTAAGAAAAAGGAGAAAGACCAGACTTGGGTGCCCATGAACAATGTTTTAAGAAAAGTGCCTTAGAAGTACAACAACTACTGGAAAGACACATAACATTTCCTCAAAACTAAGTGAAGAAATATCAAAACTTCTTAAGGGGACATACGACTCTTAAACCTCGAAAAAATGGGGGGGGGGACTGACAAATTCGATACATTATATCTCTGAAACAGTGCAATTCACTTATTTTTTCTAAAAAAATATGTTCTTTCTCTTATAGTACACACATTTTCAAACCTTTATATTGGTATGTATTTATTTGAGCGAGTGATACGGAGGATAGGTATAATTTTTTGGAAAAAAAATGAGATAGTCACCTTGCACGCATGATTACGGATAAAATATTGGTCTAAACACAATATTTTGGGTATCTAAGTAACCAAACATTTTGTTTAAGAAACTGAACCACAATTTATTAACATTTAAATTTAATTTCTATTTTTATACCAATTTAAAATAAAAATGTTAAAATAGTTGAAATTTCAACTTTTCTAACCGTCGAAAAAACTTCTTTGGAGGAAATATGCACAAAAATTGAGGTTCAATTTGTAGAACATAGCACAATACAAATTCAGTAAAACTTTTATGTAAAAATATTCAATAGTTCTTGAGATATTGTGCATGCAATATGAAAATGCATTTTGAGATACAACGCTTTAAAATATGGCTATTTTCTTTGTTTACATTGAGCAGCTGATAAAATTTTCCTTCAGAACTTCATAATTATGGGAATCTTTTTAACGCAGATTGTTTTAAATTGGTGAGAAAAGACAGAGGAATAATATATATTTATTTCATACAATCGAAAATTTTCGAGGTTTAACAGTCATATGTCCCCCTAATGAATACAAATCAAGGTAGAACGATAAACCTGACTCAAGTGTATAGTATATTGATATTTTTATGATGTGTTAGTTATAAATAATATATCAATACTTTTATTTGAAGTTTTAAAGTGTTTTAATAATGGTAACCATAGTAAAAACTGTGTTATAAAATAGTGAATAGAGAAGCCTCAATTATACTGTGGAACCTAAAGTGACCATGAAACATATTCAAATTTTTCAACTTCGTTATTAAACATTTAAAGTTTGCACAAGCTACTTCAGGTAAAAAAGGTAAGTTTATATGTAATAGGTATCATTAGTTATATCATATTATAATTTATTAATGATAAAAATTGTACTTAGTCAAATTTATGCTCCGTCATTTTCGACAAAAAATACGTTTTTTATGGGATTTTTAAAATCCTCTAACTTGACTTGTAGATAAATATAAAACATGAAATTTTTACAGCAGTATAATACACTACAGAAGGTTTATCTGTAGAAATTTCAGATTTTTAAACTTTGCTCCAACAAAGATATAAGGTGTCAAAATTTGGATTTTTTTGAAATTTTCGGATTTTGAAAGCCCGTAACTCTTAAAAGAAGCAAATCTCAGGGTTGAAATTTTTTGTAAATACAGTACATTAAGGTAGCTACACATCCTCACAAAAGTAATTTGGAGAATATTATTCCTTTTGTGAATTGTATGCCTTCAAAAATTGAAAATTTGTCATTTTTAAAGTCAAACTTTTAAGCTGATTTTTTCTATTTGGGATACAATTTTCCTTAAATGTGTACTAGAGATAATAAAGGCTGTATCTTCCTGAATAAACTGGTTTTTGTTTCATCAACCTCGGGTTCACCAGTTCCGAATAATATAAGTTAACGCAAACCCCTGCAAACTCAAAAATCAGCCTGTTTTGTAAAACAAAAATTGCTGCCATCGTAATTCAGAAAAAGATAAAAAATTAAAATTGGTCTTTTTGGACTCTCTAATTATGTAGGAATCAACATACAAAAAATCATTTGATTATAAAATGGTCAAGCAACCAGCTCTGGATCACTTGACATGAATAGTAGAGATTTTAAATCACCACTGTAACTACGGTGGATAATATTTGCAACGAAATTGAATTTAAAAATCAGCAAGCGAAAATAAAATAAATAAATAAATTTCTTCGCAGTCAACCACATATTTTTTTTTTCATTTAGCTCCAATCACATAGCTCAATTTTTTAAAACTTTTTATGAAACCAAAATGATATCGATTGCAATAATACACAATACCCAGATAGCATGTGCACTTGCAGCAAGTTTGATTTTTCTTAATATTAGCTTGTCATGACAAACTTGACGTAGCAACTTTGCAGCAAACTTCCTGCAAAGTAGCAAAGCGTAATCGACCAACCCACTTGCAAAACAAGTTTGCTGTGAAGTTGTTAAGACAAACTTCACACCACGATTTCAAAACAAGTTTGCTGCAAAGATGATACAGCACACTTACAGATAATCTTTGTCTCTGTTTTAAAAAGCATTCGATTTTTAATAGCATCTCCTAGACCGTCATTCTTTTTATTAATTCAATAAATCAATGATAATTTGTAAAAAAACTAACTTTTTTATAAAGAAATTTTGAAAAATTCTCCATCTTTTTACTAAATATAGAACTCGCTTTTTAAAGAAAACTATATATCGCCTTTTTCTTAATGTTGAAATTTTAACGTTCATAAACAAAATTAAACCTAAAAACAGTAAATGTTTGCTGAAAAATTATAACTTACATTTTGGCCTATTTTAAAAGTAATTACTTTTGAACCCTAAT
>BGPR01032104.1:0-17675 GCA_013235015.1 Araneus ventricosus | reverse complement strand
TGCGACGTCATGCGCACGAGCTCGCTCAAAATGCACAACCGTTATTTCACCGCCAACAATACGACATCAAAACTTCGCCATTAGATCATGGTGTTATAAAATGTTTCCAAGATGGACATAGACAGTGGCGCTCTGCGACACGTCATTGCACGTATGGATGGATGCGAAAGTGCTAGTTAACTTTCAAAGAAAACTTCTGTCGAGATGTTCTTGATTGGATTAAAACCTGAAAAAATAGGTCAAGAAGTGATCACCAAATGTTTTCGTTAGCTGTGAATCAGTAGAAGAGAAGTCTATATACTAGATTTATTCGACGAATCGATGGCAGAAGATCAAGCAGAGCTCTCGAACTTGCTGGAATAGAGTACGATCCCTGAATCCTTCCAGTACTGAAGCAGAAAGTGGAGTGCTCTCTGATACTATGGAAAAGCTCGATTTGGGAGGAACGCTTGGTTAACGAGTCTGCCGAAGGTAAGTGTTTTTTTTTAAATGCTTTTAATTCAATCTAAAATTAATTTGAGATTGATTTAAATTAACTAACCAGTATGATTTGTGTATATAAACGTTTTACAATGAATTTTTGTGCCTTTCAGTTCTTAATTCCGTCTCTGACGAGGAATTTTCTGATACTGCTTGTAATCGGCAGCAAGCCAAACTTTCACAACTCAAGCGACTTTGAGAAAATAGATGAACGCATCGGGAATTCCGGACGCACGACAAACGAATCGGTTAGAATTTACTTTCTTAAACTGAAAACCTCAAAACACAATAGTTGTTTCCTGAGAAGATGCCGAAGACTTGAAACAGTCACAAATTGCATCTTTTTTTTTCAAAAAAAATGTAAAAATTCATTAAATAAAGTACTAATTTTCTTCTTTAAATAAGTCACTAACTTCATTTTAAATAAGAAATATGCGACAGATTTGTTTATATTATATATTATAGCAATTATCTTGGGAATTGTAACGAAAACCCTTCAGAGCGGCCAAATTTTCTCGGAACGAAGGGGTGGCTGCTCAGAGAGGTTTCCACTGTAATTATGAACTATTATGAAAGACAACCCAGAATTGGAATTCAACAATCAAAATGCCAATCGATCTTAGTAATCGATTGCGTCGCGCATATATATATACATGAGCAACGCCAAAATTGCAGAGATTATTATGATCACGGCTCGAGCCGCCATAAATTATACAGTCGGCGAGAAAAAAAAATATATGAGCACCGTGACCCTTCAAAATTTGTCAGAAATGAAAAACGACTTTTTCAGGTGGATGCACAAAGAATTCAAGTCCCTATGAAATAAAAAACAAACCTATTTATCACCTTAAAATACATTTACAAAAAAATCATTAATACAATCACATAAAAATATACATTTATTTACAAATAAAATATTTACAACAACTAGGGCGGACACGCAGGTCCAATGGATAAGTGTCACTGAAAATACATGTTGTTTCCTGGGACCTGCAGTGCAATGCGTTCAAGTCCAACGGTAGGTCATCCTGCACTTCATCCCTCAATAAACGGCACCTGGGTGGAATTGCAATCGTTTCAGAAAAATAATTGTCCGGTGGAGGGGTACACCAGAAGGCAGAACGACGTTTCTCTGCACGCATGGAATGGGTTCCAGTGCAAATTCCGCCAAGAGTTTGTTAATATCCTCTTTGGGGTGGTTTCATACTCACAATACTTCGTTCCACGCATTATCGGGAATAATGGGAATTTCAAAAAAATAAATTTGATCCGTGGCGTTAAGCACAATTTCAGTCGTCGGCAAGGTTCTTGAGGCAATAAATTGTTCATGCACAGTCTTTTGTCTTTTAGCCGGCGCCTGCCCAACTCTGTCCTCAGACGTAGTCATCTTGGGTCCTTTCGGGCTCGGCGGGGCAGGTCGTTCTCGTCCACCTTAAAAAGACGAGTGCGTCCTGGAAATCGGGTAAATTCTGACAGTTTCAAAGTTCATAACGTCCACGGCAAACAAAGTCTTTGTAACTGTCAGGATCAAATAATTGATCCCGGAGTGAACGATGTAGGTGGAACGAGGTCTCAACACGTATCAGTCGTACAAATATTCATCCTGGGTTCCACCAGGCTGCGGCGCATCTTGCTGGGCTTTGCATGTAAATGTCTTTCATAGTATCAAGAGCCCTCTGCTCGTTGAAATGGAGCAAGAGCATGGGTGCGGCAGACGTCTGAAAGACGTGTCCCATCTGGAGGCACAGTCCAAAACCAAAGGTGAAATTACTGTTTGACGAGAAAACAAATTGTCCATCTTAAAACACATCCTTTGGTCTGAGGTCTTTTTTTTAGTCTGGTGTGGGTTTGACTTAGTTTCTGCAGACTTTTCTGAAATTGACCCGGCTGGCTCTCAAAAAAAAGGAACCTTGAAGACTCAACACGCACCGCTTGAAGTTGTCTCGATACAGAATTTGAATCACCCTGCACCGGTGATGAAATGTGTCCTGTTTGTAGCCAAATCGAGGTAGGGGATGAAGGCTTGCACTCGCCCTGATCCATCAAAAGCCAAAGCGTCCTTAATTTGCCGTTTTGCTGTGGTACGGCCACCAAGCGTTGAGAAGTTCTTATTTACACCCAAGATTATTGTCATAACCATACCATTTGAACACCAAGATCATTGTCAAGTGGAATCACCATTGTCACACCAAGATCACATAATTTATACCAACTCATAAAAAAGCTACCTTTTGTAGCCATGCCCAATTCTCCCTCCACGCATGGTAATACCACACACTTTTTTTTAAACACCAAGACAATGATCACACATTCTTAATACCTTCAAGACACATGTATTTTTGAACCAAATCACAAGAAGGTTGACCTTGTATTACGTACGGTAATACACACACTCTTTATTTTATACCAAGACAATGATCACACTTTCAATGGTTTCCTTTCGTGCAATGGACCCGGATGAATTTGCTTAGTTTTACTTAACCAGACATTTAATTTACTCTTAACATTACGTTTTAAAATATTTTAAGGTTAGAAACACACAAAACATAAAAAACAACACAAACACATAAAAAAATAAAGAAAAAATGAGCCTACATCCAGGGTCTTCTTTGCAGTCTTCAAACTTCGTCATTAAACAAATTAAAAGGGGCCCAAGGAACAGAAAACCACACCAAAAAAAAGCATAAAGAGTCCACCTAAAAACGCAGAGAGAGAAAATAGCAAAAATATAGGTAGAGACCAAATCAGAAGTAAGTTAACACCAGTCTGTCTTTTTACCATGGGAGATGAAATTTGAATAGTAAAATTTTGAACAGAGTCATACCAAACAAATGCCCTATATGGTCTTACGATAACGCGACACAGAGACTAGACCCCTACATACCTCGTTGGACGGACTTATTGGGGTGCCGTGCCGTACACCGCCGCGGAGCCCGATGGGAGAGCTGACGCGTGAGGCTGGCCGCATCCACAACCTTCATCCATAAGGCGCAGGAAGGCCACGAGCTTTCTCAGAGGCACGTCAGATACAGGCCCAGGTCATATCATACCGTGCAAGGGATCTCCCGAAATCACATTGAGCCATAAAACGACACAATTGGCAAACTCTGATGAAAAAAAAAAACGGCAGCCAACAGGTAGCCTCCAGGTCTGCAAGAGAGCCTCACAAAGAACCAGGAAGTGATGGACCGAGCCCTTTTTCCCGAAGGAAGTAACAGCAGAGACTGGCCAGATTCAGGCCGCACATGCCACAATGTTGGAGGCATTCCATTACGGAGTCCTGGCTTGTTATCGCCACGCGACGCCAACAGACGAAGGCTACCATGCATCATTGCTATGTCCATCCACTCTGCCGGCTAAACCTTCTTACCAATTACTTCGGACGAGCCGTGAAATTGATTGCAAATAGTTAGTGACGGCGCAAAAGGGTACGCTCGTAAACATGGATGCGCAAGTTTGTACTCACACGAGCAAAGCTCCGCTCTTGGAATGCGTGGACAGAAACGCACGATAGGTGCATTTCCTGCCTGAATGGATTGATAGTTTTTCAGAGATCTTGGAGCTGTTCGCAGGGAGGTAGCCAGGAGTTCATCGGAAGGATCATTGATGGGACCTTTCCACCATGTGGCCTGACAACAATCGGCTGGAAAAAGAGAAACGTTTCAGGAAGACACAGTATTCTGAGGAGATTGTTGTTTCGAAAACGGCCGTCTGAGAATACGCTTTGCCCGTGGATGCAGTGAAATTAAACTGAACCTTCCCCGTGGATGATGAACCCATCTAGATTCCCAAGGATGCATTAATTAAAACGGAACATTCTCAGTTACAGAGAATCTGAATGGATGTTGGCACAATTAAAACGGAGCACTCTCGGTCCCCGTGGACATTGTAATGAGGCCCTGAACTCTTCTCAGTGATGAGCCATTGAAAACGGAACTTTCTGAAGAGCCAATTCCTGAGAGAGAATAATTTCGAGGAGCCTGTTCTCGAGGAACACTAGTGCTGAGAGGCAACAGCGAGAAGCACCGTGGTGCTGTATGCAGTGATGAACTTTTTTTCAGAACATTACTTTTCATCGGCATCAAGATTTTTGGCTGGAACCCGAAATGTCATAGAACCTTTCAAACGCCGCCTCTCAGGTGTTTTTTGTGAAAGGAAGAAGACCGGAGATGCTTCATTGGATCAATAATCATAGGAATTAATAAACGTAATGTAAATTTTAAAAAATGCAATTGGCTGGGAATAAAGTTTTGGCAGAGAAAAAGAACACATCATTAAAAAAAAATTTTTTAATTTGTTCCTCTGTTTATCTTCTCACGAACTGTAACAGTATTTCAATTGCTCTACAGACAATGTCTTCTTTATAAATCATTTGTTTAAGATACATATTCCCAACCTGTCAGCTTAATTTTCCCACTCTGAACGTTCAAAACTCTATTGCCCAATCTTGAAAAACAACTTGGAACGTAACCAGTTCAACCGGTTTGTTTCCGTTTTACTTCCGGGTAGATATAAAAGGACCACCGCTTACACATCTCTTCCGTTGCTGAGACCGCATTACGCTCAGTGCTTCAACTACCATGAATGCGTTTCTACCGAAAAAATTTCTCAAGCACTTGGTGGCCGCTCACCACAGCAAAAAACAGCAAGTGGGACGCTTTGTATTGATATCAGGGCCGAGTGCAACTTGCCATCCCCTACCCTCGATGTTGGCTACAAACAGGACATTTCATCACCCAGTGCTGAATTGGGAGTTCAAATTCTCTTTATCAGGACAACCAAGCGGAGTTGCGTGTTGGAATATTCTAAGGTTCCATTTTTGAGGCCAAGCCGGGTCAATTTTTCAGAAAAGTCTGCAGAAACTAAGTCAAACCTCACAGACTAAAAAAAGTACCTCGGGGACTCAGTGGAGGATGGATGGACGCTCCCATGCTATTTTTATAAACTAAACAATGGAGTCAACCCAACTCTAGTTTTAGAATCGAGGATGACGTTGGGTTCCATAGACTGGACCAGTACGTTCTATGATCAATGATTTCAGCTTTACTCCATCACCTATGCCGGCCTCGGAATCACGGTATACCATCCTCGTGATGCAAAGCATCCTTTCTCTGTGCATGTTTTGCCAATGGAGGCTTCGTAGCCGAATGGAAACAACCTGGCGTGGATCTGAGACTTGCTGGGGCAAAGACCACCAGTAGCAGAAATGGAAAAGAAGCGGAGAGATGATGATGATGCAAGCAGCAGACAAAATGACCGAAATTGATATTGCCCAACAGGCCACCAATCAAAACATTTCGGTGCCGAGCAGCAACAAATGCTCTTGACCATTTCTGGGCAACAGACAATTCGTATTCGAAGAGTTTACTCCGGCTTTTCTACAATCCCCAACTCCATTATATAATCAGGGAACGTCATTGGATACAATGGTGAGGGTAGAGACTTTACAGCACCAAACTGCCGAGTTGCAGAAAAAACTTGCGGCACTGCAAGAATCTTCACATGTAATGATTTACGATTATTGTATATATTTACTGCCTCTTTTTGTATATATATATTCAACTCTTTTGTATATATTTTTTGATGTTATTAAGTAAATAAACAAGTTTGATAATATCTCTTTTTGTTTCTTTCGAGTATGGAGTGAATGCTTAGTGCCATATAAAATTTTGAATTAAATGATTGGACATGAAACTTTTTCAATCAGATTTAATGCTAAGAAATGTTTAGAAATCATAATTTTTTACTTGAAAGAATGCTGAGAAATGGTTAGAAATCATAAATTTTAACTTAAAATAATACTGAAAATAGTTAGAAATCATAAATTTTAAGCAGTTTTTTCTGATAAACCTTGTACCATTATTTCAATCATACCTTTAATTTTGGTATCCTAATATATATAAATTCGGCTCATTTTACACAAGTTGGTTCGAGTCGTTTGAAATGAATCTGAGGATGGCACAATCATCTTTGATCCGTTGAAATTTATCCTACACAAGTCGGCTCTATGCATGAGCTGTTTGAAATGAATCTGGGGATGGCATAATCGTCTTATGAGTCGTTTGAAACTTTACCAAAGTCGGCTCTTTGCATCAGCTGTTTGAAATGAATCTTAGGACGAGAGTTGTTAGAGACCACCCCGACGGCACAATTGTCTTTAAAATGAATCTTGCGAGTCTTAGGATGAGAGAGAGCACCCCGATGACACAATCGTCTTTGAAATGAATCGAGTATCCGATCGTACATTGGGTGTCGGCGGTTGCTTTTAACTTTGAAATAATATTTAATACATTGTTTTTCGCGCCTGAGTTGCAAAGGAAGTTCGCCTGTCATGACATACAAGCTCTGAACAGGGGATGTACGAAACGCTCCAGAAATAAGCCGAAGTCCTTGATGATGCACACTATCCAAGGATTACAGCACCGTCTTAGCAGCAGAACCATAAACTATGCTACAGTAATCTAGCTTTGACAAAACTAAAGCTCTATAATTTTTTAAAAGAGTATCGTAATCAGCTCCGCAAGATTTACTGGAAAGAAGTTTTAAAAGGTCCAATGACTTATTGCATTTCTTTTTGAGATTAGAAACATGTCGCCTGAATTTAAGTTTTTGATGGAGTAAAACTCCTAGGAACTTTTCCTCTGAAACTACAGGAATGACATTACCATTAATTAAAATTTCTGGGTCTGGATGAATGCCACGTCGCCTACAGAAATGCATACATTTCGTCTTATTGACTGAGAAAACAAAACCGTTCTTATCCGCCCACTCACTTATCCTGGCGATGGCAGTTTGAATTTGCGTTACAACAAATGACACATCTGTCCCTGCACAATGAATTTGAAAAACATCAACATAGAGAGAACCATGTACATACGGAGAAAGTTGCTTAATAATATCATTAATTTTAATAATAAATAACGTGACACTCAAGAAACTCCCCTGGGGTACGCCTTCCTGTTGATAAAACTCATCTAAAAACATATCGCCAACGCGAACCTGAAAAGTTCTCGTTCTGAGAAAATTTTTAATAAAAATAGGCAGATTGCCACGAAGTCCAATGTTAAAAAGATCTTTTAAAATCCCATGTCGCCATGTCCTATCATAGGCTTTGTCCATGTAAAAAAATATCGAAATCAAATGTTTCTTCGTCACGAAAGCGTCTCGAATTGCTGTTTCCAGTTGGAACACATTGTCTTCAGTACTACGACCGTACCTGAAGCCACTCTGAAATTTATAGAAAGAATGTTCTTCCTCTCCAAAATGTAAACCAAACGTTTGTTCACCATTCTTTCCATGAGTTTACATAAACAACTCGTTAATGCAATCGGTCTATAATTAGAAGGATTTTGTGGATCTTTTCCAACCTTGGGGATAGGAACAACTATAGCTTTTCTCCAGGCTGTGGGGAAAGCCTTTCCATTCCAAATCCGGTTAAAAAGAGCCAATAACAAACATAAAGAGTTTTCACTTAGATTTTTCAGCATTGTGCAATGTACTCTATCTGGACCTGGAGAAGTGGGATGAGTTACTTAAAGCATTTCTAAGCTCATAAATAGTGAAATCAGTGTTATAATTTTCATTGGAAGAGGATTCGAATTTATACTCAACTCTCTCTTCCTGTCTTTTGTAAACAATAAAATCTTGAGGATAAAATTCATCGCTAGACACTTCAGCAAATGTTTTCCCAAGTACATTAGCAATGTCTTTTATATCAGATATAATTTGTCCATTACAATTTAAAATTGACAATGATTTTCCCATGTCTGTTGCTCCCAAAATCTTCTTCACTTTTCTCCTCAACTCTTTTAAGGTAATGTTGCTTTTAATGGAATTGACATACTTACGAAAAGATTCTCTTTGGCTTTGTCGTCTTACACGTCGAGCAACCGCTTTCTCGTGCTTGAAAGTTATGAAATTAATGTTTGTTGGATACCGTCGAAATCGGTTCCAGGCCTTTTTTTTAAGCTTTATTGGCTTCAGAGCACCTTTCATTCTACCAAGGCTTACTTAATTTTTTAATTTTTCCCGAAGTTTTTGGGATAGATGCCTCAGCGGCCTTTATAATGTAATTTGAAACTGCCTCAACCGCAGCATAAATGTCCGCTAAGTGCACGATATGAGGAGCTAATTCTGAAAGATCTTTAAATACCTGCCAGTTGGCTCTATCATAAATGAAATGAGGAGGCTGTCTAGGAATTGTCAAATTATTAGAAGTGTGGGATAAAATAATTGGGAAATGGTCACTATTATGTAAATCCTCATCAACACTGAAGTTCCATCTTGCCAAGATGGATGGTGAACAAATAGCAAGATCTAGAGTATGAAATGACCTTGATGGTGCATGAAAGAATGTGCGAGTCGAATAATTTAACAGACATAAATTGTGGTCCGAAATAAACTTCTGAATTTGAAGACCACGAGCGTTCGTATCTTGACTTCCCCAAAGAGAACTATGCCCGTTCCAATCTCCCATAATAATAAATGGTGCTGGGAGTTGGTTTCCTAGTTCATTTAACTCATTCTGGCTGATGATTATATTAGGTGGAATATAAATTACACATATTGTAAGTAACATTTTTACGTCAATTTGAATGGCTACGGCCTGTAAAGGAGTATTAAGAGGAAAGGGTCTGGATGGAAAACGTTGCGAATATAATAGTGCAACTCCACCCACTGCTCGCTCATTTCGTATGCTGTCTTTCCTTAGAATGCTGTAGTTCTTGATTTTAAAGTCCCTTTCGGGAGTTAAATATGTCTCCTGCAAAGCAATACAAATTGGGTGGTACTGATTTATGATATTTTTAATATCATCAACATGAGTGCGGAAACCATGACAATTCCATGAAAGGAGATTAATGGCCATTAAAAAAGGAAAAGAGAAATTAAGAGGGAGCAGGAAGAGTGTCTTCCGAGTTATCGGTAAGTATGTCACTTTCATCAGTAGGATAACCTTTGACCATATCAACATCGTCCTCATTTGTTTTAGAAGCCAAATTTAAAAAGTCACTTTTAGAATATGTACGCTTTTTGAGCGCTTGCTTAAGTTTTGGGCCCTTCTTTCTCTGAGTCAAGATTCTAGCCTTTTTAGCAGCTTTTGTTTCTTTTCCAAATTCAGCCCGAACACTTTTTTTCTTTTTGGCTTTATACTGAGGTGGAAGGCGAAGGTAGATCAGGACTTTCATCAAATTTATATGTGCCACTAGATTCTCTGATGAAATTCAGTTACTTTTGATTTAAACGACGGATTTTGATTTATTTTTTGGAATGCAAGATCAGTTTGAGACTGATTTTTTACTGGGGAGTATTTTATTTTGTTATTTTCTATATTGAGTTTAATGTAACCTTAATGGGTGATTTAGATTTCGAATTGTTGACGGAGTTTTATTTCTTGATTGTTGGCTGCTTTGAGGGACGAGTTTCTGTAATATTACCATAAGAGCGGTTTTCTCCACAGCTGCATATAAAGTAGGTTTGCCAGAGACCATAGAAGAGACTCTAACTTTTGGCGAACCATGTCTTAAAGTTATTTGAAACCACGTTTTTACGAGTCGAAAACGAGAGTTTCGAAACTCGCCCCAAAGCCTCGAACCACGTCTTGAAATCCATACTACCATAGCTGCTGGTTGCCCATGACTGTAGTGCCCGAGTTCTGTCTCTCCCCCATCGTCAACCACACCAAAACCGCCTCCGTTGCCAAGGTTGCATCTTTGTCTTCGGCGGAAAATGCACTCAGATCACGTCCGCATCGGGAAATTATGGTCGTGCATGTATCCGATGCAGACTTGGTTTCTCCTCAGCACGGGAAGATTTCTATTCCTGTGACCGTCCGTCCAAGAAGCGTTTGAGACGCAGTTTGCGGAAATCGGTTGCCGCAAGGTTATATTTTTACGTAACCGCTGAACCAAAGGTATTACAATGGTTTTTCGTAAAATTAAACTGCCTTACCAGACGTATTCGATGGATCATCGTAGAATTTTAGTTGGGCATCACGTGTCCATCTCTTGCCACCGTGCTGCCATCCGTTGGATAATGGTAAAGAGGCATATCCGTCTTTCATCGGATGAAATGGACGAGATCCACGCATTGAGAACAGTTTACTGCGACGTCAGGCTCCTGGACCAATCGAGACATTGGCTTCAGCTTCTGGCAGAGTATAAAAGGGCTGCTCGACAGCCAGACCGCATTACATCTCCTAGGCAGAATGACAGCGTCTCGAGGACCTTGCAATTAGCCGTGTGGAGTGGCTTGAGGGGAAGTGGTTGGTGAGAAGGATTGCCTCTTTCGGTACAAGAACCGGAAGACACCTAGTAATCTCGGTTAAAAAAAAGGAATCGTGGAGGTATGTTTGACTGAAGAGGTTCAAAAGAATACCAAGCCTGCATCCCTTGTCAGGTTTTTTGAAGAGTCAGGCGTCAGACGAGTTCAAGTGAGACTTGGAAGATGTGATTGCCTTCTCCAATAGCATTTTACCATGCTGTTTTGAAGGAGCGATACGTGGGGGACTCATTTGGCACGAAAAGAAGATATGATACTCATATTTTTTGGAGCCTTTCTGAGGGAGCAAGGTGGACTATCTTGCGAAAGGGTGACGTGTGGAAGAGAAGTTGATTGGTAAAGGTGACTGACTTTGCTTTTGGGAGTTCATGTAAATCCCAAAAATGAGAGAGAACTTGTTGGGTATATCCGGAACGAGTTCTCTCCATTTTTTGTATATTTGGCAAAGTTGAATGAAGATTGTGTCAGTCGACAGCTTCCAGTTATTATCTATAAAATGTATGTCATAACGGATAAAAATGGGATGCACCCTAAAGCTTGGAAAAGAAAGATTTTGTGACATGTGAATGCAAAACTGTGCAATTATCACATTAAATGCATGTTGATGTTTGGAGTTCTTGAATGCCTCCAATGAAGCTGAAATAAAGGATGCATTGCAGCTAGGAAAAAACCACATTTTGCCTCTTGCCAAAGACCTGTCCTGTAATGACAGACGTGACGTCATGTCTTTGAGCGAATCAAAACAGATCCGCCATGGTACAAAAGCTGATTTTTTCCTCTGTTTCAGTTGCAAGACTTAGCTAGCGCACGATCGTCATGTTGTCGCAGCTGGATACGTTAACCAGGTCAGAGGCATTTTGGATGCGTTGCGCCTAAGAATTAATTCTATGAGGGGTGACCGCTGCGTCACAGACAAGATACTGACATTGCAAAAAATTGTGGGATCGGAAAGTGTTGAATGTCAGAGTGTTTATAGATTCAGCAGCATAATCCATTTGAAAGAAACGAAGCCAGAGAGTATGCCAAGGGAACTCGCCATGGGCCGTTTGGAAAAATTGGATGGTATCAAAGGACTTGTGAAGATTAAGGTTGATCACTATTTCAAGAACGGAGCGCCCATGGAGTGTGAGGAAGAGAATTGAAAGAAACTGGGGAGATGATGAGTGAGTCAATCTTCTCCGCCTGGTGGCCGTTTCCGCCATGCCAGAGTGCTCCATTTGCACGGAGCCTCTTACACGCAACAGAAACTTCCGTGTGGACATGCCTTCCACATAGAATGCATGTAAAGTGGTTGAGAGCAACTCCTGCCCACTCCGTGCAAAGTGCTCTGAATTTGTTTGACTTCAAAATGGGATGGAGAGAGTCTGGTTTATATCAGATCCCTCTCCCCATTTTTTTGGATTGGCATACCACCCAGCTAAAAAAAATGAACTGTAGTTTTCTACAGAAGTGAAGTATTTTTTTGTTTTTTGCAGTCAAACTGTAGATTTTCTTGTAGTGCAATCTTGACAAAATACTTTGTGTTAATTTTGCAGTTAATGTGATGTAATTTTGAAGTAATTATTCCAAAAAATACTATGAGATATTATCTGCAAAAATACTGTAGTTTGTGTGCAGTACTCTTTACAATGATAAATTCCAAAAATAATGAGATTCTTAAATCTAGTAATACTGCAGTAAATTTAAAAGTTATTTTACAAATATTAATTCAGAAGTAAGATTTTCTTGAAGTATCTACAGAATAACTGCAGCACCAGAGGTAATTTTACAGGACTTATTTATAGGAAGCTTGTGTGATATTTCTGTAGTTTATTTGCAGTTTTAAAAAAGTGATGTTAAAGATTTCATTTTTTTGGTTGTTGCATGACCCACTATTTTTCTTACTAAACTATATAATTAATACTATTTTCAAGACTTAATTTAAGCACATGGGAAAGCTCCCCCCCTCAAACAAATATTGAAAGCAAGTAAATTTTAAAATTAATACAATATTACATTTTAAAAATAATCAACATTGTTTATTGTTACTAAAATCTCAGACCTAACTTTATTACTGGCTGAACACGTAAAAAACAAACCCAATTTCATAACATATATTAAGAGAGATCTAAATTACTATAACAGCTAAATATGCTGCCCAATATAGAAAATCATGTTAGCAATAATAATTCAAATACCAGGTTGTATAACGGATGATTCAGATGAGATGTTTGAAATAAAAAAAATGAATGCATAATTCTGATTTAACCAATAAAACTTACGGTTTAGCAATCTTATTTTCTTTTATTAAAACAGATTTGAAAGTACAAGTAATTGATCTAGTACAGTCAAAACCATAGGATGACAGCAAGGCACATGCCCTTGGGTAAAATTTGAGAGGTGCCAAAACAAAAAACAAAATAATTGAATTTATCTTTCTCAAACCACTATAAAATGGAAAGACACATGAATTCAATTCTAACTGTGGTAACTAAATCATCAAACTACCTGCACTTCCAATAGCTCAAGATTAGTTAACATCTCTGGCAATTAAATCTATAGTGTACGAACTTATGCTTTATGAACTTAAAACCCCATAAAGCAGCTTGCGTTACAAAAAAGCCAGGGGAGCAAAGAAATTTTTGCAATACTTGAATCTCATTATCATCCAAGTAACTTGTCTGTTTTACAAGACAGGGTTCAATTAATTGATCTAAGCTTGTCTTCAAAAACATAATAAAAATTAAAAAAAACATATGGAAATTCACACGCACAAAAATCACACTATTAAATGCAAATTTATTTAAATGAACAGCAAATATTTACATACATCATTATACATTTAGAATAAAAGAGAAATAAAAGTAAATTAAATTGTATTATTTATTAATTTGAAATAAGATTTATCAACAAATAAAAAATGATCATCACTTTATTGTACCTTACACTAATCTGTTTTTAAAAAATCAATATTCTGCTACATTTATTGGTATGGAAATATGTGACACTCCTTTTCAGTCATAGGCAAAATCACATTATTTCTATCACGTCGTCAAAAGGTCTAAATGCTATTGTTTTGTTTTACACTCGAGCATCGTCATCTGATATAGACAAAATGTTCGAATGAGATCCAACCGAGTGATAACACATCAAGAACTTAGTCGCTGGAATGTTCTCCCTATAAAATACACTTCCACCATTTAAAAACTATAATGCGATGAATTTTCACACAATTTCGGGTTAGATAATGATACAGCATAATCAGTATGAATAAATTTAGAACAATAACTTACAACTAGTAAAAAAATGTGTCCCGAATAGCACATCCTATTATAAAATTGTACTTTCGGGTTGATATGAGTTGATCACCTAATAGCTTGCACTGTTTTTTTTCTTCAGTTCTCAGTAAATTACGATATGTAGGCTTCAGCTATAACATGCAACCATTTATATGGTAACCTTCTTTGTTACAGCATGTTTTGCTTGCATCTCTTCAATAAATTTTAAAATTTGATGATTTCTTATCTCTTGTTTTGATACAAGAACTCCAAGAAGTTTATTTACTGTGTTGATAATCTGCATAGGTACAGCCTTGTAAAATTATGATGTAGCGTTTTCATTCAGCTTCACTAAGTGTCTTCAAATACAAAAACATGAATTTGCCCACAGAGGACCCCTGCTTTCCTTACTGTAGCAGACAGATGCAGCAATAAATGAATATTTTACGATTGCTCTGTTATTCCGTAAATATCTTTGGACGCCAGACACAAATCTTTTAACAATCTTTCTGCTTTATTTATTATCATCTCGGGAGATGTTTGTGCCCAAGAGTAAGGTTATGCTATGCACAAAGAGAAGCCACCGTTTTATATACAATATGGTTCAAAACATTTTGTATGCACAGGTGAAGTTAAACAAAAAATTCGCTATTCAGAAGCTTCTTTCCAAAATGAAATATTTTGTGGTACATAATTTACGGTAGCTTCTGTGGGAGTTTTTTTAGATCTTTATACGCATATCTAGCCTTCGAATATCTTTGGTTCTTAGAGAATAAAGAGAGCCAGAACTCCCCTACAAAAAAGACATACGAGCTGGCGAGTTACACCTCAAGAAGTACACAGTGCATATAATCAGGAATAAAAACCATCCACCATGCTAAAATTTTTTTTGGGGTACAAGTTCACATCACAGATGTACCTTTAACTGATGATAGTGGCCAGTGCTTCAGCACTTCGAACACAATTTTCAAATGGCCGTTTTGGCAGCTACTTGTCCATTGAAAGGATAGATTCGGCAATGTCCTTTCCCTTTCGCCACTCTCAAACCCTCTTGTTCACAAAATCCACATCCAAATTTTCCATTGAATTGTTTAAAATTCTGCATAGCACAACGAGCTGGTGCATCACTGCTAAGCAAGTTAATGTAAAAACTTTTGTTGTTTTAACTGAATCCTTTCCATGCTTATTATCTTTCCATTTTATGCCTTCTTTTGTAATTTTTAAGTTCCTCAACAAATGGTATTAAGAAGTCAACATAACTCTCTCTGGTTTTTTTTTTGAACCAAACCACAATGCACACATCATTATATTTTTTTTCTCTCAAGAGGCTCCGTTCATTAATTATGACCTGAATGGGCCAAATATCATACTTACTTTTCTATAAAGTGGTATTCCATCCACATTAAACTGTATAGATAGATTATTTGAATCACGCAAACTATCAATTGAATGATACAAATCCCCGTCCATGGTACTTGTAAGTGTCACACCGTTTGAAATTTCGATTTGTAGGTAAGAATATTATTAAGAGATCTTCATTTTCCCAGTCATCTTTAGTTGATGAAAGAGGCATATAAATAAAAAAATTGCCTTTCTTTTACTAATTCATGACACAAAAGGTTCTGAACATGTTGCACACTGTTAAGATCATTTTCACGACAAAGCTTACAAATATAGTTATCGCAATGAGGACAATAAAGGTGTAGCCTGCCACATACATTACTTATTGTTGATGTACCTTTGATAAAAGATATTTCTTGTCTCTGGTAGATTACAAGGTGGTAAAAGATTTTTATTTAACTTAAGCAATCCATCAACACAAGTTTTCGATAGATTGAATTGATAGGAATAAGCTAAAATGCTAACAAAGCTTCCAAATTTGTAACATTAGCCATCTATAAAGTGGTTTATTGAAGCATTTTCAATGAGTTCTTGAAATCATCTTTATTGAAAACTGTTTTCTGATGAATTGTTTTCAGTATCTAGTTCTGAATTGTTTGATAAAGTACCATAAACTGATTCACCATTTATTGCTTCCATTCTGCATTTTACATTTCTGATTCTTCACATGATACATCACTGCCTGCACTTTGCATTCCCATTCTCTGTTCCTTTGTGAATCTGTACATAGCACATCTGTCCTGTAACGACTGAATGTTCGAATGGGTATACTTCATCCTTCCATAAATATTTTTTATACTTTTGACATGATAAAAGATCAGATATTACGAAAATTTTTTTTGTAAGATACTTGGAAATAGAGAATTATGGATTTGTAGCAACAAATGCTGCTATTATCCCCTAGTTTTAAAATAAAAACAATACCATAATGACGATTCAATAATACTGATTAGTTCATTCTATAAAGAGTATTGTAAAGGATATATCTACACACTGGAAATCGATTCATAAAACCACCATGCAACAAAATCTCAAAATATAAACAAATTGGTGAATTTAGCTGTTAATTTTACATTGAGTAAAAAATAACCAAAAAAATAAATGTTAACTATTCTTATTCAAATATTCGGATAACATTAGAAAAATTATGTAACAGTTGTAAGGCAACATTTTGAGGAGCTAGATAAAAATAAATTAAATGTATTTTCAAATATGCATCTGAAAAGGTTCGTAAAACAAAAATTATTATTTTTTTCAGTATTGCATTCTTTTTCATTTTGTTTTCGATGAAAATATTTAATGATATTGCCTTTTTTTGTTTTGTATACAAATTCGGGTGTAGCATATTCAAGTCTCAATCTCAGGCTACCCAACTAACCAATCAAGAAAATCAATCATTTTATATCGATTAACGTAAATTTTCAAATCGAGACAAAGCTGATGACCAACCTGACTTAGCGGGTTCGAATAACGAGCACGTTTTCAACATACCTCGAAATCAGACATTTGTTTACTACCCGTATGGGCACGGAAAAAAATGTTTATTCTGTGTTCTTTTCACGAAGAGAAGAAATATTCGTATTAAGTTGAAGGAAGCAGTTAAAACCTGGGATCTACAAAGATGAATCTTCACACTTGGGATACTAAAAAAAGTTCAGGAGAGATGGAGGTATCCAGCAAATTTTCTACAATTTGAGGTAAGTTTCAGATAGTTTATATTTTAAACGGTCTTGTGTGCTATATTTCGTGATCTTTTTGCTTTGACTAAATAAAGAATTTGAAATCAACTCGGAATAATGCAATATGAAAATTATTTACGTTAAGCAACGAAATATTGTGTAAATCTATTAGAATGCAAATTTTAAAAGTTTTCAGAATTCTCCTTTAGATTTGAATTCTATGCTTTTCCCAAGACAGTATTCATTATGTTACTGTACCTTTAAATGTACATTTTTTTTTTTTTAAAAAAGAGAATTTTAATTGAAAATATGTAATATTTATAACAGCTTAGATTTAACCAAGGCCATATTTTGACTATTATTTTGGTGCCGATTTCTGTGATTTGGTAACCCTCCTACTCAATTTTGCCAGACTTATTCTCGAGAAATAAACTTATTAATATATTTAATATGTGATAGAGGCTCTAAAACCGTGGATTGAATGTTAAACTGATTTATGTAGTATACAAATTATCCAGGAGTAAAAAAAATTATGCCAATTCCTTTTTAGAAAGCACACGTAACTGGAACGAAGTAACAG
>BGPR01032103.1:0-17676 GCA_013235015.1 Araneus ventricosus | reverse complement strand
AATATTTCAGATATTATTGATAAACATATTTGCCAATACATCCTGTTTATTTTAGAATCCAGAATATATTCAAAAAACACTATTTCTGATTTATTACAGGTTCATTTTTGAAATAACTGCGCATACATTAAACAAAATCTCATAATAGAACAACGTGAAGAAGTCCAAATTATTGTGACGAAGTTTCCCTAATCCAATATTCGAACTCCAAACCGCAAATGACTTACCATCCAATTCTTCCCTACGCCCGGCTTGTCACTTTCTAACAGAACATTTTGCAATTCCAATTTATTCTCCGAAGCAAATGTAATTTACAAAGCAAAATGGGAAAAAAATTTACTTTCCAACTTCTAAATTATTTATGCAGGGGTGAAGGACTTTTTTTCGCTTCGGTTCTAATACTCTTAAACTAACTTTAAACTTTTTTTTGACGTAGATTTACATCTGTCCATAGTGATCTAATGGTGTGTCGGGAAAGGAAAAAATTATGGCACTTTTCGTGGTATTTTTAAAAGCTTATAGCTACGCAACCAAATAACATGGAGAGTTGGTTTTAGTTTCATTGAACAGAGACAAGTTGACATTGAAGTTAGCAAAAAGAACTTTAGAATTTGAAATTACTGTTTAGTCACAGTCGAGCTTCAAATGTGATGAAAATCACTAAAAATTTTGATGACGTCTCAGCGACCGATGCGCGCGCACGCAGACTATCCAAGTACATTTGGTAATTCTTTCATCGATCCTGCGTTCACGCGAAATACTACTCAAGAATTGTTGAATTACGTCAAATTTCGTGGTAAAGTCAAACGCTTATAGCTCCGCAACCAAATAACATAGAGAGTTGGTTTTAGTTGTATTTAACAGACAAAATTAGACATTGGAGATTTTAAAAATAATTTTAGAATTTGTAATTATGGTTTAGTCACAGTTGAGTTGCAAAGTTGGTGAAAATCACGAAGAATTTTGATGATGTCACAGCGACCTATGTGCGCGCACGCATCGGTTGTGTGCGGTACATAAACTGGATCTTTACAGATTAATAATTAATTCATTTCAGTTTAATTAATTCATTTCAGATTAATTAATTCATTCAGATTAATGCATTTAACAGAGAAAGGTCATAGGTCAAAGTCACATAGAGCTACTTTAGAAATAGAAAGTCACAGTTGAGTAATTGGTTAATTAACTGTCCTTAATTTATTGTTAATAACAATTGTTGATTTAATTGAACTGTCCTTTCCATCGATTAACTTAAGTTGAGTTGGTTTTAGTTTCATTTAACAGAAAAAGGTCATAGAGCATAGGTCATAATTCAAAGTCACATAGAGTTACTTTAGTCACATAGAACAACTTTAGTCACAGAAAGTCACAGTTGAGTAAGGTAAGTAAGTCTACGCGCCTCAATCCCAGCGGCCGTTTTACAGAGACAGCTTCCCGTCGAATTTTTTTTTTGTTTTATGCTATTCTACGAGAAACTTCGTAAAATATACAGAAAGAGGACCATTGTATAGTGTTATATACTGTTGTGGTCTTTAATGAGATCCCATCTTTCTATAATTTTTCTTAATACACTTATACAGGGTTACCTATCTAAAACGTAACCCAAAATCGAGAAAGAAATAGAACTAAATATAATGCTTTCATATTGGTAGCTGTACAAGAAATGAGTTTCTGTATTAAAATAAATGTTCAAATTATTCACAGTTTGCACCACGATAGATTTTTTAGATAATTTTACGTACTTTTAGAGCTTTTTTATTGGTCCTAATACAAAACGTTTGGATACATGGCACCGAACCAAAACCATTTTTAACTATACGTTAAGAGTAGCAAACTTATGCTGCAGCACATGCTTTAAAAAGCTACTCAAGAAATGAATAACAAAGTGATATTAAGGTCTTTATCATATCACTGCTATTTTAACTCAAATTCTATTTATGTTATGATGAGCTTCAAGACGGTAATTTTAACATGTTCATCGCCACAATATAAAAATAATGATTGCGATGCTACGGGAAACAACTGACTCATTACCCATGCACTGTGATTAAATTATTGACGTAATTATTTTCTTGATAAAAACTTTTAAATATAATGATTTTGAATGTAGGCAAGCGAACGAAGCAAGTTTCTCTCACACGGCCTACTAAATCAAAATTGGCGGCTTTTACGTAGGCTAAACCGCTTTACCTCTCTTATGTACAGAGTGACTTTTAGTTAACCTACAACTTTCAACTGAAATAACTTCTCAGAGTCGCGCTGGATGGTTCCACGAATGCCTGCAGTGGCAGAGGGTGTGAAAGGAACTTGTTCCGTATGAGTTCCACGCCATTTTGAAAATGTTTCCTGAAGTGTCATAGTCAACCGAAGATCGTATATTTATTGCTAAACATTGGTATTTATGTGGCAAAAATGCCACACTATTGCTACGCAAGTGGTCTGCAACATTCAGAAACCGACCTAAGCCTTCTAGATCAATCCTGTTGTAATGCATTGGCCACCTTGTTCGCCAGATCTGAATCCATGTGATTTTTTTCTTTGGGGTCATATGAAAGATTTGGTGTACAAGAAGAAGCCGACTGATCTTATTAGCCCCAAAAGGTCCAGAACTGACTCATTTGCAGGCATTAAAAGAAAAACTCTTGAACTTGTAACTAACAACTTTGTGACTAGGTTGCGCTATTGTATCACCTCTGATGGTTCTCACTTTGAAACAATTCTGCATTAAAATCCTTTAAATGTTCTTTTCAATAAAAAAAATGTTTGAAGTGCACTCTGCAACGACTCGAGAGTTATTTCAGTTAAAAGTTGCAGTGTGAATCGTCGCTAAGCTATGGATTAAAATGCAAAATATTTCACGTGAATCATGCGTGATTCATATGGCCCGAAGAAATAGTGAGACACATATGCTTCACGTGTTAAACTGAAAAAGTACTTATTCCCACACAGTTTCCGTCCAGTGAGACATTTCTGATCGAACCCTAACAATGAATAGCTTCCCTATGTTTGAAGAAAATCGGTAACATTTTATTTTAGTGTGGAAAAAGCTGACATATCAGACATTTCTGCTGTTTCAGAGAGGATGTCAGGCTGATTTTTACTGATTGCTTCATTAGATACGAGTCGATCTGCTGACGTAGGACTTCTTTATTCGTGAAAACTTTATTATGTTCTTCATTTTGCTTACGTAACCATATCAATTCTTATAAACTATTTGACAACATTATTAACATAATAGGCTCGAGGATCTCATTTTTTTAAAGTTTGGGACCTATTTTGTACATGAGTTTCAATCGTGTCCTTTAATTGACTTTCATTGAATTGAACCTAACTTTTAATGACTTTTGAAATTTTAAATAATAATTTTCACTAAACCGTTGGTAGTACTTAAATGTTTGTCAATGTTTGTGTACCTTCGAAAAGACTCTCAATCCAGAGATTCATTTTTTTCGCAGCTTATCCTTGGGGAAATATTGTATTCGCTGTAGTATAATCAATAATTTTAAGAAGATACAAAGACATTTTTAAATTGATATTTCTCTGGAACCATAACAAATTGATAATAATAATTTATTGTACATATCCAACAGAGAATCCGTCCCACACAGCAAAGAACGCCACTACCAAAAGAAAAGATCCTCTTTAGTACGAATTTTAGAAATTTTGAAAAAAATGTCTTCAGCTAAGTTACTGTTTTTACCATGAATCATGTGCCTTTAATTAAAGAAAGCTTCTAAATTTAGTTATGAAAGATCGTGTTTATAATTTCTCTAGGAACTTTTTATCCAAATTCTCTTTTAATTTAAAAGGAAATACCAGAAATAAATTCTGCAAAATGAAATGAATTTTATGGAGTTTTTCAGCTTCTGAATAAGTACAAGTACTTTCTGTCAACGGTACGTTGTTCATAACATATTGTTATACAGATGATAATATTACTGTACCTCTACCAGAATTTCGAAAAAGTAATTAACTTTATGGCGTACGCTTTTCCTCTGCGGTAACCAAGTGTGAAATCGTTTGTCACCAGATGGGGTGGTGAAGATTTTCCACACTTGTTACCAAAAGAAGTGTAAAACACAAAAGTTAATTTAAACTAAACCGTCTTGCGTTGGTGGAAGGCAAAGACTTTGGGGAAAATATGTATATGGAATGATCTTAGAAATTTACCGGTTTTACGGATGACTTCCTGATGTTTCGTGCCCGTAAATCTGGAAAGAGTTTTCTCATTTGTTATACAGATGTTGCATTTAAACTCTATTAATGACTTTGCAATGCCGCAAGCGTATCGTAGCTCTCAATGAATATCTTTGCAAACCAGATTATGTAACTATAAATAATAAATGATTTAATAAAAATTTCATTATTTAAGTTTCATCATAGCATTTATAAATAATAGATGCTTTAATGAAAATTTCATTATTTAAGTTTAATTAGAAAATTCCTATAGTAAATAATTGCCATCAGGTTAAGGTTAAAACTCATCGTGCTGAAAGTGACTGAAAATATAAAAAACATTAAAATGGGATCCGGAACATTGTTTACAATAGTGTTCCTTAAACATCGATAGTTCAGCTATCGATAGTTTCAAAACAATCGATAGTTTCAAAACAGTCGATAGTTTCAAAACAATCGATAGTTTCAAAACAATCGATTGTTTTCTCCCCTGGCGATACTATCGATAGGTGCTCTTCCTGCTGATAGTTTAGAAATTATCGATAGTTCCAGTCGATAGTTTTAAAAGTATCGACTGAAAATGCACCTATCGATAGTATTGCATGGGAGAAAAATATCGATTGTTTCAATCGATAGTTCCGAAAAACTGATACCATCGACTTCGCTTCGATAGCATCGATAGTCTATCGATATTTAAGGAACACTAGTTCAAAGGGATTAAATCGTTCTAAGACAATATTTCTTTTACGAAATTTCTTATACGAATTGTACGGAATCTGTAACTTATTCATTTGAAAGTGAAAGTACTGAAAATTTAGTAAGATTACCTTTTAAGTCTTTACTAGATTAAAAACTAAATTCGATGAAACTTTAGTGTTTCGAGAATGCCGATGTTCTTTTAACATTAAGTCACGAGTTAGTGGGCAAAATTCACTAACATAGACGAAAGACCGGAAATATAATTGACTTTGTTTCGAAGTCTTGCTTTGGACAATTGCCTCAAGTATTCGTCGCGAAACTTGATACGCAATTCTGACATCAGTATTTTTCGATACCAGTCGTTTGTTCAGTTCTTTTTTGTCAGTTGATCCTTACCAACAATTAGCGGCTAGGCTATAAACTGTTGGCCTTCACCAGTAGGGTGAAAAAATTAGCTTCAAACCGCATGGCCGCATTATCATCTCACCAGACACATTCTCAGGTTACGGTAGAGCGTTATTTCAAAAAAAACTTATTTTACTTTATTACCAAAAACCACAATGAAAAAATACACAAAAAAGTCTCATCTCTACTTTAAAATTCATCCTGAATTCTTCATTAAAAATGTTAGAAAATAATTAAAGTCCTAAATTAATGCATTCTAATAATTTCCATTCTTAAATGCAAATTATTAATCTCATTTCAAACCCAAATTTTTGAAAAACGCCAGAATTTTTATTTTAGCTGGAAGATTATTTATGCGTATTTTGTGTTAATGAAATTTAGAACTAAAAAATTTCCTACAAGTGAAGAAAAATATATTAACTTTTTAAGAACGAATTTCAGCTGTAATGAGTAACCGAAAATGAAATGAAACGGTAAAAAATTTCCATCAGAATTTTAAAAGAAGCAGCAAGTATGAGATGAGTCACAAACCGTTTGATACGAAAAATGTATGAAATCCTTCAAATAATTTCAACTCAAGAATTCTATTTAAATAATCCTTTTCGGTATATTCCGAAGAGAAGTAAAATAAATCTTCTAAATGAGAATTCACCCATTTCCTTAAAATATATTCAAAGCAATGGATTTGGTTTCTCTCTACATCATTTGATGTTTAAGAGAAGTTTCATGCTAAAAAGAATGTTCAAAGTTTTACTTTTGCAAGAACAGCGGAAATTTCGATTTAATGACATATGTCTTCCAGAAATGTGCTTTTTAACGAGCGAAGACCATTATTACTCGTTTAATTGCAGTTTTCGATTTCTTTTAAAATGTTCATGATTGACGAAAATTCTTTTAAATTGGATGAACATTTGGAGTTCCAGAGTTAAATTTATTTTGTATTTTTGGCAACAGTAATATTCCGAGAGGAAATGAATTTGAGAAACTCTAGACGTTAGAAAGGTTTCCCTGTACAGTTTCAATGTTTTCGATCGAAAGTATTTCAAAAATTTACAGCTACTGTTATTCCATCTTCTGCTATAACTTGAAATAAAATTTTAGAAGGAAAAGAGGACACAGTATCGTGAAGTCATGTCAGTCATTGGCATCCTTTATGAACTTACACAATCTTATTTATATAAATCTATTACTTTATTACCCATTCCTCATTTTCTCGAGATAAAACAAAAAAAAATATTATGTGCTCGCAAAATTATTATTTCACAATTATATACTTATTTCGAGTATTTTGTACTGTATTTCCATCGAATTAGAATTCTTTTTTTAAAAAAAAGATGTTCGTAATAAATTTCAGTTAGTTCAAAATTTGTTTATCATATTATATAGCTTCTCAATCATTACCCAAACTTTTAAGTTAAATAAATTTTTGAGTCAAATGTGGGTGTGATTTCGGTGATGTGAATCTCCGTTTACTTTGAAATCCTAGAATTTTAAACCACATTTAATTTTCTCAAATAATTTGAGGCAAATGCATTATCATGATAAATTTATTTCAATGTTTCATGATAGTAACTTAATCTGAATTATTTTAAAATTTTAGCTATAAAACAATAAATAAACATTAACTACAAAGATACACTACAAGGAAATGCATTACAAGAAATAAGTTTAAATAACCACTTCTGCACAGATTAACACTAAACGTACCATGAACGGCGAAAAAAAAACAGCTTTTGTAGATTTTTGTTTTGAAAATTCGCATTTGATGTTACAGAATTTTTCACTCTTGACTTCATGACTCTTTACATTAGCTATTTATAATTTATTTTTCATCATTAATTTCCTTTTCCTTTGGTTTATTTTGATAAAGACTAGCACTCTACCGTTATTTACCAGGACAGGTCATTTGGCCCAGGAGAAAAATGTATTGCTGTATAAGCTTATAAAAACAGAAAATATGATGCACATGCACATTTCGTCGCTTAACAAGCAACACCACCGATCTCAATATTTTGAAATTTCAACGAGGAAAGAAATGCTCAATTTTTCATAACCAATAATGGATATTTCTGATTTTTTTAAACGTCTGATTTAAACGTGAGATCGCATGTTCCTACCAGATGTGAAAAAAATTCAGAAACAAACGTTATTGGTTGCGAAAAATTCAGTTTTATTCTTCCACTTCGAAATTTCAAAAAAATTGAGTAGGTGGTTGTTGCTTGTTAAGCGACGATTTCATATATGACGAAGACAATAACTCAAATTCGAGCTTCTAGTTCGAAACATCGTAGCATGATAATGATTGCTTTTAAGTCCTGCCTCAAAAATTAATTTGTGGGTGTTTGAAAATCCTCTTTGCTTTTAAGTCTGTTTGTCGAACTTTTTGTATCCTTTTGTTTGCTAGACATCTAATAGTTTTTCGGGAGTCAAACAACATTCCCATAATTAGATGCTCTGGGTGTATCATAAAAGCATTTATCTGCAGAGCTGATTGAACAATAATCTTAAGATCATCTTCTAAGTCTTTCTCAGTCTAAGATCTGTCTTAAAATTTTTTTGTGCTCCCTGAATAATCCTTGGATGACATTTTATAGTAAACCAAGAGGGAGCATAAATTTTCATAACAAACTCAGCTGGTGTTTTCAAATGCGGTGTTAGATTAAGTGATGCAACATATAAAGGTAAAATTGTCAGCCACCTTGCATGAGAGATGTTTCCAGGATTCTGCTTGCCAAGTCTTGGGGACATTCGCCTTTTACTAGAGCCTGACATATATCCCAAAGGTATTCTTGGTTTGTGCTCAACTCCTTGAAATTAATCTCTGGAAAAATACTTTCTCTTTTATTGTACTCAACAACTGGTAAATCTTGACAACTTCTTAAACGTTTTCCTACTGGACCACTAAAAGAAGTAGGTCCAGAAGTTGGGCCATCGAGGGTAACCATAACTTTCCTAAGAGGCAATTCTATTAAATTCGTTATTATTCGTAACACTGCTTGTACTGGGTGTTTTAAAGCATTCTCGAACAACGAAATTGATCCATTTGAAGCTCCAGTATTTTCTGTGGTACCATCACAACCAAGAACTTCAATACTGTTCTATCAATGCAATTTTCTTTCATAAATTTTAGTATTAATTAGTATTAATGATACTATGTCTTTCCCAGAGCCACTGTCTGGATTTTCGTGCCCAAAATATGTTGAATCTGGTTCTTCAACCAAAGACACGTGTACTTCATGTATAGTTATCCTCACAGATTTACCATTTACAATCTCTTTACTTATTTTTTAAACTTTTCTACCATTAAAATAGAGTGCAATCATTTCTGAGGTGTGAGTTGAATTAATACCTTCACGATATTTCACTCTTTCATGAAAACCCTTCGATTTATCTATTACGGCTGTCTGATTTCAGAATCACGCTTCAGAATCGTTCAATAAATCTTTTAAATACAAGCATCTCATTTCCTTAAAATACTTTCAATGTAATGTTTTCATTCTTCCTTCACAAAAGTGGCATTCTTTTAGGCCATTGGATATGAAGAATTTTCCCGATAAATTAAAGGAGCAATGCTGTTCTGGTTGTAAGGAAGCCCAAAATCTGTATTTAATGACGAATATTTCCAAAGAATGCGCTTCTTAACTGGCAATGAGATTTTCTGTCGTTATTACTTACTTAACTGCAGTTCTTTAAGAATTTTTATGGGTAAAGAAATAGCCATTAAAACGAGATTAGCATTTTAAGTACATAGACTAAAGTTCGTTTACATATTTCGCTGTGGTTATGTTTAAATATCACATTAAGGTATTCGGAACATTTGAGCAAATATTTTTTGATTTATATTGGCAACATTTTGAAGACATTTTTATATCTTTTGCAAGAGGACAGAAATCGTTTTCACAAAATGCAGCGGTTAAAGTGGAACTTGCCTAATTCGAAGTCGTAGAAATAATTAGAGTTTTTATCTGGTCTCTTGAATTTCATATTATTATAATACGAAAAAACCCTATAATTCGAATTTATTTTGGCTAAATATCCGACAGGCGCAATATTCACACCGACGAGTTTGGGAGTAAGGCGCCTGAGAGGCACAGGTAAACAACCTAGTAATTAAAATTGTAAATACCCATTCTAAAAGTAATCACTGGCCTTCGTAGGGAGGCTTAAAAGAAAGAAGTGGGAATATCGTTGCAAAAAGTCACCATGAAGCGAAGACACGAGAACCACGAACGATTCTTCATTTTCTGAACGTTGGACACCAAAGTCTTCCCAGCACTTAAACCAAAAATGCTGGCGTATTGATTCTTTCCTTTGATCGAAACAAATTATGGTTGCAACCATTTTTCAGAATAATAAATTTTACATGATAAATTCATGAAATGAATAAAATAATCATCAGTGATAAAAAAAATGAAATGGATGTGACGATCAATCATATGTGTGACAAATTCGGGCGGAATGTGCCTGTGAGACCAATATGGCGATATCTGCACTCCACATAGTGTTCAAGTCAATTGAATAATAGGGTCTAAACATCAGGTAAGGAAAAGAGACTCCTAGGAGGGACAAACCTTCATTTTTCCTGGAAGTGCGAGGTGGTGGGAATGAAAACGTCCGAGCTGTGCCTTGTAAGGCCGGTTGCGCCCGACGGAAGGCTGATACAATTTGAAATTGATTTCTCTGTTGATTCTAATATATTAATTTATCATTGAATCCAAGAACTGATTTCATAATCTATTGAGTCAGTTAATTATTTCATTCTAATTCAAATTAACCCTTTATAAGGTCATTTTTTCCTAGAAGTGGCATAATAAGGTAACTTAGATATTGAGATTAATTTAAGAAAAGAAATTCGTTTAGCTTATTGGATGACATTAATTTTTTCTTAATTATTTAATTAATTAATAATTAATTACCAAGTCAAGAAGAAATTAGAACATCCAAGCTTTTGTTCCATCGTAAAATTTGAAGAGAACTTACGCCATCCTTAAAAAATGCATTTAAAAATTGATGAATTTGGTGGGAAATATAGAAAGGGTTAATAGATTTTTAATTATTTAAAAATTAACCGAAATTTGATTGTCTTTTCTCAATGACTTTGGAGCATATTATGAGCACATTACGGAGCACATATGCAGAAAATAATTTTTAGATCATTTTAAAATTTTAAAAAAATTAACAATTTTATTTAGAGGCAATTTTTTAAAAAAATTCCAAAATTTATTATGTAACGGCAGATGCAAAAACTTTTACCATTAATTCGCTATTGAAATTCCCAGTAGTCATTTTAATTGTAGAGTCGACTTTCACAGTATAAATTTTAAGTCAAAAAGTTAACAAAATTTCATAATTAAAAAAAAAATTCCAGTATTTCCTTAAGAATTTCTATTTCAAATTTAATGGAAGTATCTCGCATTTTGATTATTTTGATATAATTTTATGAATTTACAAATTTGATTTAGAAACGACGGCGAAATAGTGTTATAAAAACCCAGTCGATAAAATCATGCTCATAGATTATCATCCCACGTTGTTTTTGACTAGAGGCTAGAATTTCCTTTTTAATTTTTATTTTTATTGTTGTTTTCCTGATTTTTATCTCTTTTACTTTGCTAAATATTTATCTCCATCGTTTTTCATCATGCCATAATCTAATACACTATAAATCGACAAATCCACTGGAGATTTAATACAACATACGCATCGTCTGAAAATCCTCTTTTTATTAAATTCCCGGTATTCATAAAACACGCGTTGAATGACTATAAAAGAGGAAAAAGACAAAGATATTCGAGAACATTGAAAACTTAATTGAAACATTTTTTTGGTTAAAGTTATATTTGAAGAAAACACTTTAATGCATTCGATGTTTTCTTGACTTATATTTCGTTGCTCAAATAAATCGAGTGCTTAAAAATATTCCGCTGCTACTTCATGATATTACATTTTAAATTCCACCATTCCTTTTTGAAATATGCAAAATCACTTCAGAGTTTCAACCTTTATGATGAGACTCACCGAAGTTTTCTTAAGAGCCAACGTGGTATTATTATTTCTTTGTGAACCAACTTTTCAAAAGAATAAAAAAGATTGAAATTTTTCGTTTCTTTCAGTTCTCGAGAGTCATCAAACCTGTACTTATATTTCCATTTCAATGCCATATTTCCTATTTTTTGCATTGAATTTCTTGAAATGAATACACTTGGCTCGCACAACCATTGATGTATCCATGAAACGGCACTTTTTGTGAGAAATGAAAAGATGAGGATATAAAGAAAGATCTCTTG
Source organism: Araneus ventricosus (assembly GCA_013235015.1). Lineage (NCBI taxonomy): Eukaryota > Metazoa > Arthropoda > Arachnida > Araneae > Araneidae > Araneus > Araneus ventricosus. The sequence continues at coordinate 6,109 of BGPR01032103.1, read as the reverse complement.
AATACTACAGCGAAATAATTTGGAGAAAATAACAAGCTCGTCGCAGGTTATTTATGAAAGAGACTTTCTTGTGATGGCTTCATTAAAAGATATTCTGTAGAAATTATTTAAGGAGGGAGGAATGCTGCAAATACGAGACAACGCAATGAAAAGAATGCCTTCGATGGTGTTATCAGTGATTGAGAAAAATAACGATACAGATAAATAGAGAGAGAGAAATGTATTAGATGAAGTCTGGTGCATATTCGGTGATGGAGATGGATTCTTTTGTTACTGTTTCCCAGGTAGCAAAACATGAAGTAAGCATACATATTCGGTGATGGAGATTGATTTCTTTTGTTACTGTTTCCCAGGTAGCAAAAAATGAAGTTAACATGCATCATATTGTATAATATATTCGATATTATACCGTATTATAGAATATTTTGGAACATTATTCGACACACATTTCGAAAATTGCATTATACCTTAAAATATTTCTCAGGATCTGCGTGCTACTGGGATTCATATTTTTTTATTCCATAGAATTAATTCTTCGGAACTTTATGTCAGTAAGGACAGGTCAAATTACCAATTATATTTTATTCTATAGAAATCCAGAAATATGAAGGTTTTTTCAGTGTAATTATGATATTACCTACAGTCAGAATATATATCTGACACTGCATAGCTAAATATTTTAACTTATGTGACTTTCAAATCCCGCAATTAACAAATTTGATGAAAATACGCATTAAACCATCTATGCTCTAAACAAATTGATGCTCAGATTATACCTGAAAGATATAGTCCAAAGTTCTATTTTATAAATAGGAAAGTTTATTTTGTTGAAAGCGTTTTGGAAGCAAATGTTAAACACGAATTTAGTTTGTACCAATGAATTCGTGTATATATATTTTTATTGTCCACGCCGACCCTGCTTACCCAAAGGGTGCAAAGCATGTGACGAGTAGGCGGGAATTTGCATATTTAGATAAGTATTCTCGGTTACCTAGTTATACAATCTCATATCTCCCTTACCCTGCCTGAATGTTTGTGCACATACCATTCGAATTGTATTTGCGGTCAATTTGGAGATTCTAATCATTATGTGTCATCATGTGTTTATACGAAGGATCGTCATTTAATACTTCCTACAATCTCTACCAGTACATACTGCTTTAATGTTTTGTGTAAAGAACAACTTTTTGTTAACCCTCTGAACCCAGATAGAGCAAGAATTCCAGCATCTCAAAAACTGGAGTAAATTTTCGTTCACGAAAACAGAATGGAATCCTCCATTTGTTTACAGAAATTCCTTGATGACGTCACCACAGGTTGGGCGATCAATTGTCAACAAAGAGAGGAGCTACTTTTCTCCCGTAAAATTCACTCAGTTGCCCGAAACTGCCCGAGTACGGTTTCTGTCGAATGGGGCGGTTTGAGGCGGGTTAGGGCTCATAGAGTTAATCCCTTCAAACCTGGTGTCCGGTATACCGGACATGAACTTTGAACAGCTCCTATTAATTGAATAATTAATGAAACTACATGCTGTTTTTCTAATTTGATTCTCGATTTTCTTAGAAATATAATCGTTGCAAAAATATTTTGTTTCGGGCATGGAATCATTTCATTTTTTTTTATTTTTTTTCCAAAAAAATAGAGAAAATCGTCGTTCTTCCCAAAATAGAGCTCGGTGGGGAATTTTGTTTTTCAATTAATTTCTTGTTTTTAATCCTTTTTCTACCAATCAAAATGCTTCTACAATATTTTAGTATCCTTTGAAAACCTTTTTAAAGTGAAATTTGTTTGATTTTTTTTGTCTTTTTTCAGTTGAAGTATCCGGTATCATCCGGATTCCGGCCAAAAGAAAAAAAATTCTAACTACTTTATTTATTAATTCCGACTAAAGGGATTAATAGGTTGAAAACTATCTTTGAGATCTCACGGAAAATCTGCGATGATATTCAACGTTCTTGACTTCTTTTTTAGTGTGTGCCTTTTGTTTCATGGTTTTTCTTTTTTCCTTTTTGTTACTTTGTTTTAAGTGTTATTTGAATTGATTTAATGTGCTTTGTGGCGTTGGACTTCAGAACCACTTTACTGAGGTTAGACTCAAGTTCCAACTCCTAATGTGCTAATGTTTTGTTTGTTCTACAAGGGTTTCATTTTTTGACTAACTTTGAACATGGTATTTAAGAAAAAAGTGGGAAAGGAAAGGAAAAGGGAAAGAAAAGAAAATAAAGGGGAGAAAGGAAGGGAGGAAAAATGGATAAGTTGTTTTCTCTTGTTTTTAAAGTGAATTAGGTTTACTGTAAAATCTTTTTATTCAAGCCAAGGCTTGTTTCACATGTTCACCATTTTTAAATATTATCTACTTACTGTATCTTGAGTATTTTGGTTTTGATAAATTTTTTGCTTGCGTTGTTTAATTGGTTGGACTTAAGAATTAGTTAAATGTGTACCCCTTTTTTCTTTAGGGATGCTTTAAAAATATATTTGTTTTTATGTAGTATTTTCTTTTATTTGTTTAACAATTGTTATTTTTATCTCCTTTAGAAGCTGAAGGCGTTTTATTTTTAGTATTTTTTACAAGTGCTATTTGGATTAGCAGCTATTTAAGTGTGCAGTAGGGGTTTATTTAGAATATTTTTTACGTGTGACTGAATGTTATTATTATTGCGAATTGTTGATTTTATTTATTAATATTTTGACTTTAGACATATTTGTAATTGCATTTTGTTTTGAATTTGATGTTGTAATTGGTATAAGGGTTAGACTGGAGAGCCTTTCGGAACGGGTATGATTTTGTGTGTGTTATTTTTTTGGGAGTCCTGTGAATTCGGTAAAAGTTTTTATTCGGTTTTTGTATTTAATATTTGAGTTTGTTGCTTAAAGATTCTTTTACTTTAAAATATATTTTCGTTTGGACTATGCATCTTTTCTTTTGAGTAGTTTTTGTTGTTTTGGTTTATTAATCTTGTTTCTGTGTTTGTTGCACCCGTTGGTGGTTTTTCATTCCCTACTATTAGTTCACACTCTCCCTATATATATTTATTAATATATCTTGTTTAAATTTTCAATCGTTAATAAAATACTTTTTATTCATCCACTCAAGTTCAAATACATTTTTTTAAACTTGTAGTGGATGACACTTGATGTTAATACAGTTTTTTCAAATATTAATTCATTAATTAAATTTAATTAATTAATTTTAGTTTTATATGGGAGAAAGCATATGCCGCCTTGAGTCGTTTGGTTCGAATTTTTCTCAATAGATGGAGCTAGGTTTGCCAGCTTCTAGACCTAATATTCTTTGTTTTCTAGTATGTTCACGAAGGCGTCATTTTTTCACGTATTTTTGTCAGTGACGAAGCGTATAGATACCTGACATAAGTAGGAATTCACTTTAATTTTTTTTTATATTACTTGTTTGTGTTTAGTTTGTTTTGTTGTGTTGTTACTGATTTTGCTTTCCGCTGCTTGCAAGTAGCTAAATGCCTTATACCTTCCAAATGGGAAGGTGTAAAGGGAGTAGTGTAAGTGTGTCTGGGATTTTATTTTATAGGTTTAATAAATGCTGCTCCAGGGGACTGGGGAGGAACTCTGCGGCTTCCCTGGTGCTGGGTTTGACTCTTCCCCATCCACCTTTGTAGACTCTAAACCCAATGGGTGAGTCGGTGACACGTGTCATGGTCATGGTCATGGACATCATTGATGAATGCCATATAACATATGCTTTTAATTATACCACATAACGACTAACATTTTCTGGTATTATTAAATATTGCTATAAATTTTAAAGAATTATTGCCATTAGAGCTTAGATTTTGTATAACTATGCGTTCCCCACTTATTTTCATTCATAGTACTTTATTTTATTCCCATAAGCAACATATTCAACAAGAAAAAATTTCAATTCTTTATTATGTCATTTTGCATCTAGAATAATTTAGAATCGATAAACATTTATTTGATACAATACTTCTAATATGATACAAGGAAATAAATTTTTCTTAAAAGAGATTTTAATACAAATTTTACGCTTTTCTTATTTCAATAAATCGCATAATGGATTTAATTTGAGAGATGACCATAAATGACAAGATTTGTATTTTTATTCAACAAAATTTTTTTGGTTTAAGGTTTACTGTTTTACCAAAGAAGACTCATGCCCTATATTTTAAGTATTGAAGCATGTTCATTATAGCAAGCAAAAAAGCAAAGAAAAATAAGCATTTCAAAAAAATTTAGTGACTCACATTTGATTCTTGATTTTATAAAAAAATACTTTTAAAAATGTATCTTAGATATTAAAAATTTCAATGAAGCAGAAGGAAAAAATTTTTCGTGAACTTTCTATTGAGTTTCTACCGGTTTCAAACATGAGTGACATTATGCCGAAAGATTTTTCTTGTATATTCCTTTCAAAACTTCTTGAAAACTTTGAAAGAAAGCCTTTTCGAAGTCAAAAAATATTTCCTTCAGTCGAAACTCATATCAGAAATATGAGTTTTATGCAAAAAGTAGAGAGTTTCGATCGAAATAGTGACTGTTTCTTTTTTCTGTTATTATTCCAGCGATTTTTTTGAGAACCTGGCGCAATATTTATCATCATTAACCCCGACAAAAGTCAGCTTGAAGCTGAATTTCTTGACCTAGACCTTAAAATAATAGATAACATTAAGTTCTCATCTTTTTAAAGAATATTAAAATTTATTTTATCAAAATCGGTCGCTAACTATCGTTGGGACATTCTATTCAAAGTTGACAAAAATTTGTGAAATTGTTACAATATGCAATTTTTAGCTCCTAATCCTCAACATAACGTTCATACATCATCTTGTTGACGAATTACAGTAGATCTATGCATATACGAAGTAAAAGGTTATTTAGGTCCAAAAATATATCATTTTTATTTATTTATTTTATTTATTGAAACGCATTGCAAAACTAAGCTTCAAAATTGCAATGTCATTTTTTACTTAAGAATGAAAAGCAAGATTGCAGAGAGTAGAGCAAAAAAATTAAAAGACCTTTAAGAAGATACTTCAGCAATTAAAATATCTTTATGCCTCTTCAATTTCTTGCATGGTGTTTTCCTCTTTCTTCTCGACAGATGACACTTGTAAGTCTGATTTATGGGAAAACTCGGACATTTCGAGCAATAACGTCGTTTCTGTGTTTTCTCAAACTTTTCGCGGTGCTTCAGTTCAGCTCTATCCTTTGAATTTTAAAGCTCTTGTCAGAAATATGATGTGTATCCCTCCTAAATAAAGTTTTCTGTAGTTTAGTTAATGGGATTTCTCAAAGAAGAATCAGGATATCGATACATGAATCCACCTACTAGTTAGAAAAATTCATTTTATTAAACTTACTCTAAGCAAACATTAACTCTTGTTAAAAGATAAAAATGAATGGGTGCACTTTTAAAATCGGAATATTTCAAGTGACTATGTCATGCTGCGCATAATTTTCCATGTTGATATTTGATGTCTTAATGACTTTGCATTAACTTTTAATAGAGGCAATTAGAATTTACTATTATTTCTTCTAAAAATTTTGAGTTTTTTCGGCTCACCCTACTCCAAATAATATTTGTGACCAGATCCTTAAAATCCAAAGGGTAGTGCTGATCAGAATCATCGCGAAAAGTTTGTGGAAACACAGAAAGGACGTTATTGCTCAAATGTCCGAGTTCACCCATAAATAAGACTTACAAGTGTCATCTGTTGAGAAGAAAGAGAAAATACCATGCAAGAAATAGAAAAGGCATAAAAATATTTTAATTGCTGAAGTATCTTCTGAAAGGTCTGTTAATTTTTTTATGCTACTTTCTGCAATCTTGCCATTCGTTCTTAAGTAATAAATGATACTGAAATTTTGAAGCTTAGTTTCAAAATGCGTTACAATAAATAAAAATGACATGTTTTTAGACCTAAATAACTTTTTACTGTGTTTATGCATCGATCTGTTGGAATTCGTCGACAAGAGGATGTATGAAGATCATTTTGAGGATTAGGACCTAAAAATTGCATATTGAAGCAATTTCACAAATTTTTGTCAACTTTGGACAGAATGTTCCAACGGTAGTTAACGACCGATTTTGATAAGATAAATTTTAATATTC
>BGPR01032102.1:0-17677 GCA_013235015.1 Araneus ventricosus | reverse complement strand
GGTCAGTCTTAACTCGGTAACCATTTGTTTTCATTTTGCTGTAAAAATTTCTGTAACAAATTATCTTCAGTCCAATCATGCAAGCATTTGAGTCTGTTCTTGTTTCTTTATGAATTGAAAATGTATTTTTCTTTTGTGATCACACTATATAAAGCTTTGTCACCATGAAATGTATCAGTTGCTTTTAATTCACTTGCATTTTTCTTAATAAATTTCATTTTTTAAAAACTCAGATCACCTATTTTATTGACTTAGATCACTTTTCCATACCTCTGACTGCTGTCTGATCCAGTCTTTCGATGAACATTTCAGGAATAATGTACATATTTCGATAAGTTATTAACGGAAATCATTCCGGCGGAATCCGGAAATAACAATGTATTTGTTAATTCTTGTTAAATCTAAAAAATAGTGAAATAATACAATTATTGAAGTATTTACAAAAATAGTTCATCTTCTGAACCTTCAAAAAATATCCAAAGTTACGGCTCATCTGCTCAGAAACATGCAGTGCTTTCTTTCTCAAAAATTTCAACTCCCGCTCCAAAATTTCAAAAATTTCAGCATCCGTTCCGAAATTTCAAAAATTTCAATGGCGAAAAAAGTCTTCACTGAGTCTTCTATTAGTAAAAAAATCAAAAGTATTCTGCCCTAGACTTTCTAGTATGCTTCAACATAAATATTGCCAACTAAAGGCGTATTTAAAAATCATTTTCCTTGTCTGTTAACCCTTTGCAGATCAGTGTGCCAGCTGATGGCACACCTAATTTCACTCGCATCTCAACCGTTAAATTCAATTATAAATGGGAAATAATATGTTTAGGATAGGGCTAATAGTACTCCTTTTAGAATGTACATAGCAGCCTTATGAAATTTCGCTTTGGAATTATTAGAGATAAAGTTTGGGAAAATTCCTTAACACAGAGATAAGAATTTTTTTCAGTTCTGGACGTTTACAATTTTAGCAAATTAACTCGAAATTTTTCCTACAATATTCTTGAAGTTTTAATTTATGATTTTCTGTAAGATTCAACAATATTTTTTGAGTGTACCAAGGCGGCTGTATCTAAGGGGGTTCTCATATGAGGGGGTGACCCCGAAGGTGGACGGCCCCCCCCCCCCCCTTCTGAATGAAGTAAGTTAAAAAAAATTGTAGATTCTATGTCTTGACAATAAACTAAACCCATTAATGATGTTTTTCATCATATTTCAAAAAATTTAATGCCTGGCACCGCAAAGAGTTAATGCAGCCAGGTGTCCACTCTCCCGATTAATAAAACTAACCTAAAATTATTCAAAATTGCCTTTTATTGTTGGCGGTTTAATACTGTCATTCAGCTTTTTCTATGCTTCTCAACGATAACTTAGAAAACTAATTTCCGAAGTAAACGATTTTTACGGTATTTTTAATCGCAGAAAACTTATATTAAATGATATCGGTTCTGTGTTCTTTTTTCTCAGGTTTCCAAATTTTTTAAAATTTATTTTTTTATTATAGCCACTGCAACTTGCCACACAGATAAATATTTTTAATATTTGCCTTGCATGTAGCGGCAACGTACATTTAATAATTTTTAGTCAAAAATGAATGGCAAAAGTAAATGTTAAAAATATTTTCGTATATATGTGTTGTTGAGGATAGCAAGCTGTGTTGCTATAAATCCCACTATACTTTCAATTTCACAATTCAAATTTACTTAGTTTCACAACATCTATACTTATAAAAGGCAATGTGTGTGTGTGTGTGTGCGATGTGCAGACGAATGTATCGCATTCACAGCCATGAAATATGGCACACAGGTAGTAGTAACGGTGACTCAATGTACCTCGAAGCCGGAATTTTAAAATTCAATCTAGAAATTTTTTTATTTATTGTTTTGTGTTGTTTTGGGTCATTTTTGGCACGTTTACGGCTGTAGTATCTTTTCTAATGACCGTTGAAAAACAATCAATGCACCATCGGAAACAATTTTCGTTCTAATGAAGTTTGTTTTGAGCTTCAAACGTAATTTAAATTTTTTTCTAAAAAATTTTTTATTTAATATTTTGCGTTATTTTTAGCGATTTTTAACACTAATTTCTCAATAGCACGATTTTGTATAATTGTACGAAAAAAATAGATACACCATCAGAAAGAGCAAACGATTTCTGTTGTAGTGAAGTTTATTTCGTACGTCTAACGTAAGTTACTGAATTTTGAGAAATTTTTGAAAAATATTCACTTTTATGGTAATTTATAATAAGGATTTCTTCAGATTCTCGCATCTGACGTTCTAACATCTCTATAATTCTCATTTTTTTCAGCTTATAATTGGAACGTTTCTGTCGGATTTAAAACAAGAACGGTTAAAATATCTTTTCCGTTTTCTTTAATTAATTTTTCCCTGATAATTTCAAACAGTTTTTTTGCTAGCGAGATTTAACAGCGAGAGTTTCACCGGACGAACCCAGAATGCATTGCGGCAATTTCATTGGCTGGTGCGTGACCTTCCTCACGGCAGAACACGTCATATGCTTTCATTCCCAGCAAGCATTTCTACAATCCGATTCCTTCCGGCATGTGACGTTATTACATTCGCGTCATTGTCGACAGGAAAAAGAAACGGGCAAACTCAATATATATACATTTCTAGTTTTGATAAATGTCGTTATCGCAAAGAAAAATAAGCGGGAAAATCAATAATTTGTATCTTTTGTTTTGATTTTGTTTTCAAAACTTTTTCGTGTCATTGTGGACATTTTTTCCCATTTTGTTAAGTCCCGATTCCACGGGCAACGCCGTGCTCGTACTGCTAGTAGTGAATAAATTCGAATATATATATTTTGGAAAGTACCTCTTCCCGTTTAATAAAATTTGATAAAGATATACAAGTTTGTTTGAAAGATCGCATACCAAATATTATCCATCTACCACATTTTTGAGTTATCGAGTTCTCAACCACATAAGCAGATAAACTCAGATATAATCCCAAAAATGGTTATTATCGGATTCATGGGATAAAATGTCAAAATTTCCGGAAATCTCGAGAATGAGTCTTTCGATAGTTATAATACTATCTCTATAAATGTAAAAAAAATAAATAAACTTGCAAGAAAGTAATAAGAAGATAGAAGCTGAAAGGAACAGAAAATGTTTATTACGCAGTTAAAGTTTGGAAGAATGGCCGTGCGTTGTAAGTTTTACGAAATTGACAGTTTACCACTACCCTGGCAATAATTTGGGTGGAAAAAGCTTTTGAATAAACTTAGGATTTCGAATAGAATGGAACACAAAGAATCGTAATCCACAGACACCATTGCGTTATCTGTATTATTCTAAAACAAAAAGAATCCTCCTTGTAGTCAAAACAATGTGAAAATTCAGAATAAGTGCATGTGAAACAATTTGAAAATAATTTTAAGCTGATGAATAAAGAGAATATATCGAATTTCATTCGCGATTGTGAGAGAATATTCGATGACAAAGATGATTTAAAATTCTCTTTCTTCAAACTCCACTGAATAATTCATCTTCCTTTTACACGTCTGCAGGTAAATGTGAGGCGAGTTCTGGGCTCTGTTATGATTTAATTAATCAATGATTTAAGAGACTGTACATATATTTTATGTGTACATGAATTATAAAAGTGGTTGTCAAAAATTCTAAAGCAATAGATACATTCTGTGGTGAATTTTATAAGAAAATTTTAATATTTCTTAAGAGTAAAAGTATCTGTAGCTATATATATATGAAATGTTTTCATGGTTGTAGTCAGCAAAAAGCCGAGTTATATTCTAATTTTCTTTTATTATGGGAGAGTGACGGAATGTACGTGCATCTTGGTTTAAGTTTGAAGTCAAAAAGAGAACAGAAAATCTCTGCATTTTCTCAGGTAGGGATTTAACAGATAGGCACGTGATCAAAGTGAAGGGAATAATAGCTATTTTTAGTAAATTACGTAAGTGTTTTAGGGAAAAGTATGGCGGCAATATGTCGCTGATTTCGCGATTTGTGTAGGCGCGTGGAAGTAATTAGAATATTCTTTTAGTAATAAATATGCCAAAACGAGAGATTTAATATACCTCCAGAGCGGGAAATAAAACGAAACTGGAGTTTCAGAAAAGCGATTTTGGAATACATTAATATAGTACTAAGATTTTAAAATATATAATATTAGAATTTAAAGCAAAATTAAGTGAGAATATTACATATATATATATATTAAATTCTGTTATTCATTTATATGTTGTAATTGGTTTATGTATGTACCAAATATGTACTTTTTAAACAGTTAAATAATAGAATTACTGTAAACACCATTAGATTCATTTGAGAACTTAATTGTTAAAAGAAAATATTACTGTCTCTCATGTATATTTTTAGCCATTATTTTTTTCTTGTACATTTTTGTTTCATTTCTTCCCTGTGCGTGTTACTATAAGCATATGATCATTTATATTTCGCATACGATTATATTCAATTATAATAGTTGCTACGTCTTTTATATTTTCTGCATATATATAGTTGTGCTCTTATAAGAAAATAGGAATTTTCCTATAGTTTTGTTTTAAAATTTTGAGTAATATATGCACAAATTTATTATGCACTAGCCGTTGTACCCGAGGCTCCGCTCGCGTTTATCTGACTAATCTTTACTGATAATACCTAATTAATTACTACTTTAGCAGGTTTCGAATAAACAACACTTTTGGTCTCCCCCTTTGGAGCATATATGTAAAGATTTCTTGGAGTTCTCATTCCAGAACATGCCATGGGAGAAACAAACTTGATAACGGCAGATTTGTTTGACATAGTACACTCATCCAAATTATAAGTTGACAATTTGTTGGACAATCGCCTTATCAGACTTTTTGTTTATATTGCATATAGGATTCTCAGTGTGAGCTAAGACCAGAGGTAACTGTAACAGAGAATGTGATCAGGTCACCATCCAAAAGTCTGATAGATATTCTTGATGGAGCAACGGCAAGAGCTATATGACAGTTAGATTGGATTTCAATAAGGTCAAATTAATTAAAAAAAAGCTGTTTCAGTTTACATGAGTCTTCAAGTAAGAGAGGGGTTCACCGTCTTCTTCAGCAATCAAATTCCTCATTACTTCATGAGCTGTTAGCTGATCTTTCGTTGGTCAAGGTTTATTTGTTCTCACCATATCTTGTAAAACATTCACATTGTAGTTTGTAATAAGAAAGAAATATTTGTTCAAAGCACCATATGTTGACTTTTAGACATGGGCAATACACATTACAACATTTTCCCATTAATTGTTAAACATCTTAATATCAACTGCTACTAAAAACCAACAATTACAAAATTCAGCAACGCTCAAATAAATATTCACTACACAACATGCAACGTGCTTACGGTCGATTGTCAACGTGAATAATTTTGGAAATATTTTCGGACGAGCTTATATTTTTGTGAAAATATGTATAAAATGTGTGTTTGGTTTAAATTTTATGATCCGCATTCACACCTAAAGCCTTGATATCCAAATGATATGACAGTAATGGGTAACAGGGAAAAATATTCCTGACTTCTAGTTACTACGAAGGTAAAAAGAGACCAAAAATTTGTAGTTAGAAAATTTAAAGCTAAAAGGAAATGAAAGTGTAATTGTCCAAAGAAGGCAAATTAATTTAACATTAACACAATCACGTGAAAGATTAAATAGTGAAATAGGTTAAAAATGACAACAAACAAAAACGTTATAAATTGTGTTTAAAATAATTTAGAAAAGTGATTAAAAATCAAAGAAATAGCGGTATGGAAGTGGAACAGGTGTTGCTGAGAAGCTAATTTTTTTACTTTTAAGATGGCTCAAAAATAATTTTTGTGTGATGATATATTCTGAAGTTATTACGGAAAAACATTAAAAATTACATTTTTTACTCCAGCTAGCTATATATATATATAGATTAGATTGAATAAAGCGAACATTTGTGTATGGTATCGTTAAAGCGTATAATTCAGTTATTTAATAGAATAACCAAGTATTTAACTAGGTAATTCATGAAATACCAAGTTATTCTATGAAATAACGGATTCCATGCTTTAACTGTAGCATAAAATATTTTATCGTTACCATCCTTATTTATATAATCAAAAATGTCTGTAGCATCAAAAAGCAATCTCATTTCAGAAACAGTCTCGTTTTTACTGAAATAATGAAAATGCTTCAAGGAATAAATACGCTTACATACATTTATTTTACAATGCAATAATAGAAAACCGTGCGTTCAATTGAATGTTTCACGATAAAATACTTTGAGTAAACTGGATATCAAATATCTTGTATATATTTTCATATAACTAGAGGCAAGAAGTTGTTGCGACACAAAAGTTTTTAAAAGATTTTTGAAATAAAAATAGACAGAAAAATAAAGTTAATTGACTCTATCAGATATTGCCTATAGTTTTAACATCTGCTTTTAAAGAATTTAAGATCTAAAATTTAAAACTTGTCGAAAGGAAACTATTTATTGATGATAGATCGATTATTTCTATCGATGATTATTTATGAATTATTTCTTAATGATATCTCAATTATTCCATATAGTTTGGCAGCCGATCTTCTATTTGGCTGCATATAAATTTCGCGGCGAAAGTAATTGAACTTATTCTCAAGCGCTGCACACAAATAATGATTAACCTCTTAACAGTGTATCCAGATATCATTTCGCATCGAATTATGGCATTTTTACACCTATAATCTAAAATTAAGTCATTCATAGACGTTATCATTCGATGCAAAATGGACGGTAATCCATTACCATCTCAAGTGTTCTATGGGTTCTTAGTTGCATCAATACGCGACAACATATTCCCGACTTTGAATATACCCGTTTTGAATATATGACATCAGAACGGCGGGTCATGTGATTAGACGGTACAGAATAGGACACTGTTAATGGGCTAAAAATAGCCTGTAATTTTATACAAAGAAACTAAAAAATCACTCGAAGATGCAATGTTGATGAAGCAAAACCTGCATATAAACACTGCTCCAGCAGGGTTGCCACATTGGCCTTTTTAAGGTCAAATTGTGGAAATTTGGCCTTTTTTCAAAGCCCTTGGCCTTAGGAATTTTCATTTGGCCTTAAATTCATTTTTGGCCATTTTTTGGCTTTTTTTTCGTGAATGACCTTTAGAACAATTTTTAATTACTAATAATAAATAATAATAAAATAAATTTTTGATATTACACATCTCAAATGATATATAATGAGCTGTCAAACGAAATAGCACCTGAACAGAACAAGGATGTTTAAATTTCTTTCACTTAAATTTTAGTTTAATGATAGAACATGGAACATATGTCTATCAAGTGGGATTCGTTTTCATGAAGGATAGCTGTTTTCCAAGAAGCAAATGACTATTTCAATCAATTTGTGAAATTTGGCCTTTTTTGGCCTTATTTTTAAGAAGGTTTGGCCTTATTTTGCTATTTTGATTTGGAAACCCCGTGCTCCAGTCACAATGGCATTTACACGTGGCTCAAAAGAGAAGTATCCAAATTTATTCTCGAAAGAGCCTGTTAAAGGAATAAACTTCGAGATGATGTATCCACACTTTTGGTTCGAAAACATATTCTAAGGCACAGAAATCAAGTTCATTGCAGGATTTTGCATATATTTGGGAGAAATAGTCAAAGAGGTGAAATTCTATTATTGGAAATGGAAAGACTGAATATTATTATTATTTATTTATTTTGAAAGAAAAGAAAACGTTTCTCCTTTTCCTCCATTGTATTTATTTTAATTTTATAGTTTTCTAGACTCATCATTAAGCATTTCTATTTGGGTATAATATCCAAGTTAAATTTGAAAACTTTCGCTGAAAGTAACTCTGATTTAATCGAATTTTTATTTCAAACTGGGTGCAAAATATAATAGCAAGTTTTATTATTTATTTTATTTGAGTTTTTACAATTAATCAGGCATTTTGTTCATAGTCTAAATAAGATCTCCATAACTTTTGCTATGTCTTATATTTAAATCTGACTTTCTGATAATTCCGACTATGGAATGTCTACACAAAGGATACCATAACATCAGGCATAGTTCATGCGATAAAATATATGTGCGATATACTATATATTTTTGATATATAAAAATATATTTTTAATATATAAAAATCTTCACCACTGTAAAAAGCATTGAACTTGAGGAAAAGTTTCTCTATATTAACAGAAATAAAGTATCTCTTAAACTAATCTGTAAAAATAAAAACTAATAATTAAGGTCATAAACATAGAAAATTAAAGAATCCAAACAATCGTGTAGTATGTATTTCTGAATAATTATGAACTTTTAAGAAAGTAATGAAAGTTTGTATGCACCTAAACTTGGAACCAATCACCAATTATTATTCTCGAAGAATTCCCGCCAAAAACACCGAGAATTGTTATAAATATTGCTGCTCACAGGTGGCGTTATTCTGAAGTGTGACTCATCTATATAAACAGAACTTACCGCACGTTTGCTGATGAGAAACCATACTTGTCGTCGAATCTTTCCTTTATTTCATCAAATATTTCGAGGTAGTGAAATTTATGTTTCTAAAATTATTGATGAACGAAAGAAAGGACGTCAAAAACTTATTTCAGATAGAAAATTAAATAAAAATAGAAGGCGACAACCGCGCCTATCTGAGATAAGAATTAGAGATAAGGTGAAACGAATGACTTCCTGCGTCAAGCGACTTTTTTTCCTTTTTAGTTTTGCGCGAATGAGGAAATAAATATTTCTTCTTCTGCCAAGAGAATTCGATTATTTTGGACTATACTAAATTTTTTCGAACATTTAGTAGAGAACTAGAATTTACTTGTCATTTTATTCCACACAAATCTTGAACAGTTGGTATTTAACATTGATTTTTATTTTCTCGTATACGAAGTATACAAAGAGAAGGTATTGTAATCGTCAAAGAATTCGAACTTGAAATTTTGACGAATCTCCACGTTTTAGACCTCCCTGAGTCAGAAAACACAATTTTGGAATTATGTCTGTCTGTTATGTGAGCTTTACACATAATTTGTTGGTTTCTATCAAATTTTGGACAAAATCCGTCAACGGGAAGTCTGTCTGTCTGTCCGCGTTCATGTGAACACTATAGCTCAAAAACTTGAATAGCTAAATGGATAAAATTTGGTACGCAGTTTTATCAATAGGAATGTAGATCCGTATCCAATTTTGGGCCAAATCCGTCAAAGGGTTGACTGTCTGTATAATCGCATACTTCTAAACATTATAACTCGTAAACCCTACCGCTTTGATTAATAAAAATTGGTATGAGGCCTGCTAATATTAATTGTAGTTCTATGTCTAATTTTCGTTTCAATCTGTGTGGAAAAAGGTGTTCAATTGATTGCTTTGAGGGGTTTGGGGGGATTTTTAGCTGCAAATGTTATCACCCCCGTATTCACAAAAGGTTCAAATTAAAAAATGTCGAAAAACTTCAGGTTCTGGTGGGAAAAAAATGAAGGTTCTGTTTATTTTCAAAGTCTTTGCTTGTGAGTTCCTTAAAATCATAGGTTGCTGAAGAAACAAGTCCAAGTTTGTTCCAGAGATTGCCACGAATGGTTGAATACCTAGAGCAGTGAAGTAAAATATGACCCAGATTGTACATAACGTTGCATGTATTACACATTGGATTGTCTGAAAGATTAAATTTATTCAAAAGGCCTGGGGTTATTAATGTTTCACAAAAAATTCTGGCGCAAATTATGTCTTCTCTTCTGTTCTTTGTCCATTTGAAGATGGATCTGATGTGGGGCCGTTCAAATATTACGTAAGCATGTTTTTGGTATTTTTTGACCCCCCCTCCCCCTTGTCAGCAAAATTAAGTAAATTGCAAACCCCTCTTATAATATATACATACTGCAAACCCCCCATCGTTCTTTTTTTATTTACAAAACGTTTAATAGTATTAATCCACTTAAAAAAAAATTGAGACTTAATTAAATAAAACTCTAACTGGTTTAAAGGAAAAAAAAAATAAATATTCATTGCTACCTCTGCTGTTTGCTTACAAAAATCGTTAATTCTTTACAATTACAACTCTTTTTTTCAACACTTTAAATTAAATATTGCGGGTTACAAGAGATTTTCGAAATAAAGTGATTTTAATGTCTTAATGGGCATCACCTATACTCCCTCCCCTTGTCAGTAAAATAAGCAACGCAAACCCCTCCTCCCCTTGGATGCTTACGTAATATTTGAACGGCCCCTGTCTGGGATTTCTCCAAGGTTTTCATAATATTTACTATCTCTGTAATTTCCTGATGTTCTTTTTTTAGAGTTGTGCTTCATATGGGAAAGAATATCCTCTGATGCAATCCAGTTAATGTATGGGCTACGTTCGGTAACTACTTTTGCGATAAAATCCGCCTTTTCATGTTCAAATCGCCTATTTGTCTTTTCTGACCACACAATGACGCAAGGCCGTTATTGCGCGATTCACTTGCGCTAATCCTTTCCGCTTCTACCCACGCCTTTCGCCTCCAAGCTCCGATTCCCAAGCTTTTTTCCTCCACTGAATTAGGGACGCTTGTTCGTTTTACTGCCTTTTAGCGTATTTTTTTCTCCACATATGTTAGGAGTATATGCGAAAGTTTAGGGGAGGCCACTCCGTTGATTTCTTCATTTTCTGCAGTGATACATTATCATTCAAACAATTGTAGGAAGACTGAAAACCATAACTACATTCCTGTCAAAGTGTTGTTAAAAAACATTAACATCATAACTAATCTTGCTGATCAGGTTTTTTTTAAAACATTTCCACTTTTGACTCCTTTTCAGTTGAAAGAAAATCTTGCGACTCAATTTTGTTTGTTAAAAATGTTTTTGCGACTCTTGATATATATTTTCACTAAAAAAATAAAACATAAACATTAAGCTTTAAATAGATATGATAAAGAGGAAAATATCAATTCAATACAACTGCTGGAATTTATTTTAATGAAATGAAAGCTTTAATCAAAATAGTTCACTTTTTCAATCAGAAGTAAGAATTTTAGGGACTCCGAAACTATATTACGCGACCTCTTTCGGAGTCGAAAACCATAATTAAAGAGTCTATTGTAGATGATTACAAGTAAGAAAATAATTCGAGGATTATTTTGTCTGACAATATGTATCTGTTCACCTATCATATGAAACAGGAAACAAACCAGGAGAAAGTTTTAATCCAACTTGCAGCTTCTGAAAGCTTCACTGTACCATTCTATACATATATTTCTGATTTTTGGAAAAATATGTTAAGTTATTAGTGTAAATAATGAAGTCGCTGAAAATTTGTATGTTGGTACAACTGCTAACGAACATTCTTTGTACGTTTAGAATGCAATACCAATCTATACTTATGAAAGCCAATATTTGTGTGTGTGCGATGTCCAGACGAATCTATCGCACTGACAGCCTTGAAATTTGGCACACAGGTAGTCTTAATGGTGACTCAATGCACCTAGAAGCCGGAATTTTAAAATTCAATATAGAAAATCTTTTATTTAATGCTTTGTGTTATTTTGGGTCATTTTTGGCACGTTTACGGCTATAGTATCTTTTCTAATGATAGTTGAAAAACAATCAATGCACCATCGGATAGAACAAACAATTTTCGTACTAATGAAGTTTGTTTTGAATTTCAACGCAATTTACTGAATTTTGAGAAATTTTTAAATAATAGTCACTTTTATGGTAATTTTTGATAAGGATTTTTTTTTTCAAATTCTCGCATCTGACATTCTAACAACTCTAAAATTTTTATTTTCTCCCCAGCTTATAACCGGAACGTTTCTGTCGGATTCAAAACAAGAACGGTTAAAATATCTTATTCCGTTTTCTTTAATTATTTTCCCCTGATCAGTTCAAACAGTTTTTTTACTAGCGAGATTTGATAGCGAGCGTTTCTCCGGACTATCCCAGAATGCATTGTTGCAATTTCATTGGCTGGTGGTGACCTTCCTCGCAGAAAGGTGACGTAATATGCTTTCTACAATCCTATTCCTTCCGGTGACGTCATTACATTCGTGTCATTGCCGAAAATCAATAATGTGTATCTTTTGTTTTGATCTTGTTTTCAAAACTTTATCGTGTTATTGTGGGCATTTTTCCCCATTTTGTTGAAGTCCTGATTCCACGGGCAACGCCGTCCGCGTACTGCTAGTTCTTCTATATAATCAGGATTATTTTTAAATGCATCCCAAAGTTTTTATCTTCTAACTCAAATATAGAAACAAAAATTATATTACTCAAATGAGTGTAATGAAAACTATCTCTAAGGTCACGTTATACTTATCGTTGATGTTTACTTAACTTAACACCACAGCATACCCCCGAACTCGGAGCCAGGGCGGCTCCCTGTCGGTTGGTTGGGTATGCGTGAGACTTTATTAAAAAAAGCCAGAGCAAAAAAAAAAAATTCTATAAAAAGATACAAAAAAACATGACATTTATAACAAAAGAATATAACATTTTTTTAAAGTTCAGTCTTTCAGATCGTTGTGTTGTTGAATTTGAGAGGGTCGTGCCCTGTGTATGGAAGAAGAGAGAATATTGAGTTCATAGGGTTAGTTGGGTCTGTGGCTAGTTGTTGTCGCCATCTTTGGAAATACGATGTTTCGTTTTTCATGATGAAGTGGATGTGAGTTTTTGATTTTCGCCCTAAAATCAAAAAAACTCCATCCATCAACCGGCCCCACTGTTCATACAGCAGGCCAGAGGGCATGCTCCTGAACTGGCACAAGCCAGTAGGACGGACGTGAAGTATTTTCCCGGATTAATCATCATCCTAACCATGGAGTGATCCTAGGGCTGGGAGCCACAAGCCCCCCCCCTTCCGGGTCTTAAATCATAAATTGTCTAGAAGAGTATTGAATTTTTTTAACTTTATTTTTATCTAGACTCTCCAGAAAATTAATATAAATATAGTAACAGGTCAAACATAAGTGCTTATTTAAGGGAACGGAACAAAGTGCTGAACTCCCCAGAATGGCGAATAAAAAATTTGGCGTTTATTCATTTTTTTTCGCTGTTCTTTCAGCTAGGTGGCTAGCGATAATTCAAAGGCCAAGAGGTTTGTTTCAGTACTCTTTCTACGGCACTCACTAATTGCCCCAGTATGCAAGTACTGCATACTGATACAGCACCGAGAGATATATAATTTTGAGACCTCGCATTGCAATGACGACTCTGAGGCCGTTTTCGGAATTAATACTTTAATTTTAATTTTCATTCGTAGCATTAATTTGTAATAATCAGTTGTTAAGTTCAAAGACAATTTCTTACTCAATGTAAGACTTGACTTAAGTCAAAGTTTAATTTATAATGACTAAAGTTGTAAAATTTTGATTATACGTCTTTTCTATTTATACGTCATTTTACGTCAGTCCCTTTGAAAGCCGTATATAAACGGGGCTTTACTGTATAAAAATTGTATCACGCTTAAAGTAACAGTTCCTACAGAGCGAAATTTCCCATTCTCTTGAACTAAATTGGTACAACAAATTGGTAGATCGGTAAATTATATTCTTATATTTATATGGTGTTGTTTTACTTATTTTTGATAATAATTAATATAGTTCCAATTTATTCAATTTTTTTGCAGAGATAATTGTACAGAAGGAAATATTTCCTTGTTGATTGTAAACGCTTTCTTTTAAAATGGCTATTTCTTTGACCTACATGAAGCTTTGTCGATTTAAAATTTGATTTTTGACTCATCAAACAAATTAGTTTAGCTAATCATCAAGAGTCCAATTTGAAAAATTCTCTTATCCATTCAAATCTTAAAATAATGAGAGATTTTGTGGTAATGATTTCTACAATTTTAATGTTCATTTTCATCTCGTTCATTTAAAGGTAGATTTATTTTGCAGATATAAAAAAATGATATGCTTTATTTATGGTATTAATAATGTCTATTTTCATCCTGTTCCTATTTAGGTGCTGTAGATTTATTCTTGCAGATATAAAAAAACAGATATGGCTTTATTTCCATGGCATAATAATGTTCATTTTCATCCTCACCATTTAAAGGTAGATTTATTTTGGTGATATAAAAAACAGATAGTTTTATTTGGCGGCATGGTCAATGTTCATTTTCATCCTGTTCATTTAAAGGTAGATTTATTTTGCAGATAAAATAGATATGCTTCTATTTTGGCGGCATAATAATGCCCCATTTTCTATCTGCTCATTTAAAAGGTAGATTTATTTTGCAGATATAAAACTAGATATGCTTTATTTTATGGCATAATAATGTTCATTTTCATCTCGTTCATTTAAAGGTAGATTTATTTTGCAGATATAAAACAGATATGCTTTATTTTATGGCATAATATTTTTACCATTTTCGATATAAATATAAATAAATAAGAAACACTCTACGAATGGTCAACGAACTCTTCTCTGTTCTACGAATGGTTTCTTTCTGTGTTAGTGCATTGCTTTATTTTGCTGGAATTAAAATTTTACACAGGTCGAAATACAGCTTTTGGTATAACTATTTCATTTTTGTAATAAAATACGTAAGATACAATTTATTTAATTTTCATTAGGATATCACCTTCATTATAAACTTTAAAATCAAATTTCTGTTCTCTGATTTTGAGTTTATCATAATTTCAAAAATTTTGCTAATCTTAAGGATTTTACAAGCACAGTAACATAAATTTTATCAAAAAACTAACGGCAAGTACAATTAATACATTCTAACAAAAACTGTTTCGTTTGACACATAAATATGTTGATATACCT
Source organism: Araneus ventricosus (assembly GCA_013235015.1). Taxonomy (NCBI): domain Eukaryota; kingdom Metazoa; phylum Arthropoda; class Arachnida; order Araneae; family Araneidae; genus Araneus; species Araneus ventricosus. The sequence goes on along the minus strand of BGPR01032102.1, from coordinate 2,917 downwards.
CGCAGAAGAAAACATAAATAGAATGTTAACGCGAAGGTTGGGACACATATAGTACAGAAATTATTATTACTTCCTAAATATTAAAGTTCATACCAATCATAATAATTTTAATTCATAATTCATAGTTTTAGTTATCTATACATCACAATAGCTTTTGCAATCAATGATTCTTGCTCCCAATGTCGTTACTATCACCAGGGTGTAAATGTGAAGTGTTTATATTTGTTTACAATGTCATATTGTGTTTTAAATGATTTCTTAAAACGAAATTCATTATCAATATTATGCTTGTTTTATCAGGTTGTTATTAAGATAATGATGTTATATTTAGATAAAATGTTATCATTGCGAATGGAAGCAAAACGGAGTCTCCTGGGAAAATGGCGACTAACTCGATCTTTAATCTACAACAGAGATAATCAGACACGAGAAGATCAAAGTTGCTGTTGTTGTAGAATGTACTGAGAAGGCACAGATGGTGCCCTGTATTTAACTACATATGTAAAAGATTGAACATGAGAATATGTTTTATCTTTATATAATATTCCTTTTTTTTTAATACAAGTTAAATTTGATTGTTACCGTTGTTGTTAAAAAGATAAATTTCAGACTGCAGATATCACCAATCGTCATGCGATATATATGTTACAAAACAATCGCAATGTAAGAATCCCGATTAATTTACAAAAATAAACCCAGTCTATTAATTATTTCTGAAATCTAGCAAGTGAATAACTTGTTGGAAATTTACGCAGTTTACTATCCTTCAGTGCTATAACAAGATATTGTGATGATGTCATGATGCAATACGTCACTGCGTAACATCATATATATATATCCCATGATTCCTTTCACGGAGAGCCGGTAAGAGGCTTAGTGATGTACTTTGAACTGTGCTTGTAAAACGTCCTTTATGTCTGTGTCTTTGTCTTACGTGCTATGCGTTTAAAATAAACGATGATCAAACCAGTTTCTCGAACTCTGCTAATTTCCCCTTCATAACTGCATCGAACTTTGTCCATATAATAGTACCGAAACTCAAAAATTAGAAGTTTTCGAAAGCTATGCTATATTCATGCCTGGGAGATCTAATACTGCTGAGGCCAAAAACATTATCTTTTATAATAAGAAAACTAGATGTTGGTAAAAAGAATCACATGATGCAGAAACGTGTTCATTATTATTTGTTTCTAAATATGTTTTGTTTGTTAATGTGCCAGTCTTACCAACGATGTCTACAGGATGTTGCTACGATATTCTGAATGCCGCACAAATGAAGATATCGCATGGATATTGTTAATCATATTGTTACAAAGCTATAAAATCGTTCCCTGAGATGCTAATCTTGGCGACAAATTTGGCGACTTGGCTGCAAAGTTGGCGACTTTGGCGACAAAGGAATTTTCTAGAAGGACCTCGAACTTTCAACCTATTTCTACGGGTTTCGTGAACTTTCTAGATAGAGATTACGTCACTTCCTACGTAATGAAGTCATTTCCTGTTGAAAAGTATAAAGGCAAGCTCTCAAGCCAAGAAGAGTCAGTTAGTATTTGACCTGCAAGCAAGCTGGTGAGCTAACAAGAAACCTTTGAGCACTGTCTTGAGATTTATTGGTAGTCTCTGTTGTGAATTTTTACTAGTGCTGTGTTAATACTTGTGCTACGTTTCTTTGCTTGGAATATTTGTAAAATAAAGAGCTTTATTTTTTTTTAATCCTGCTTATTGGATTGCATTCAAGTACACACACAAGACAATTTCGTTATAATATTGTGCTAATAGGAATAGAAAAAATAGAAAAAGTATTTAAAAAAGACAAAACAACAATAATAGAAGCAATTAAATTGGTACTTGCAAAGTGCAGCATCATCCAGGAAAAAATTGCGAGGTACAAAGATAAAAATACAAGTTAAGGGAAGTTTTAATTGTGAGCGAGGTAAAAAATACTTTCGAGCACCGTTTTTTTTTTCCATTCCACAACAAGAGAGAAGACATTTTAAGCACCTTTTTTACAGGCTATGTTTAAAAGACTTTTCGAATTTCTTCTTTGTGGATAAATGTTTTTCTTTCCAATTTGTTCCGGAATAGGTTCAGGCCTTAGAGGAAAATTCAAATTTAGACCTTGAAGTCGTTTCTCCTCGACAGAAAACCTATTCTAATTTTGAAACTGTATGGATGAAGGCCTCTGATGACATCATCCACCAGATTCTTCTTCCTTCTCCTTTTTTCATTTGTTTTTTGTTAATTTTATTGTATTTTTATCTCTATCACAATCAAAACTTCTCTTAATTTGTATTTTTGTCTTTGTGCCAATAGGAATTAAATTATCTCCAATTTTGGAGTTGCATGAAAGCTATTCGGATTCAATCTCGTAATGTTGGCAAAAGATGTCTTGTAAGATGACAAAAATTACAAGTCCCAGGCAAATTAAAGTCTAGGAGCGCTAGATGCGCCTGTAGGCTGAAATGGGAGTCCAAAATGAAGAAGAGTTTTTTCTTCTTTTTTTCAGTATCACGATAGATTCGTTTACTTTCAAAGCTCCCCAAATTCATGTTCAGCTAAACAGATATAAAAAGTTAGTTGAGATGGGTTGGGTTTAGTCAATTTCAGATGGCATTCTCAGGGTTGAAGAAGAAAACATTTTCTTACGAAGATCTTACTTTAATGTTTAGACTGAATGATGAGCTACTATTTTCAAAGAATATCAGATACTTCAATTGTTATTAGTAATAAATGAGTAGTTAAGACAAATCTATTTCCAGACATTACACCAATCCATGCTGCTGATCACTAGAGTTATCTTACCAGTTAAGCCAACCTGCATTCATTCAACTATTTGAATTCTAGCTACTGTTTCGGAAAGATTGGGAAATCAGTGACATCTAATTTCCATTCCCTAGATTTCCAGACATTACACCAC
>BGPR01032101.1:0-17677 GCA_013235015.1 Araneus ventricosus | reverse complement strand
GTTATTTAATTTTAAAATGAGGGAGTCCTTTGTTGGACACCCTGTATAATACATTCCGTTGTTTGGCAAGCAAATTTTCTGCTAGGCTTTAAAGATTTTTATTATTTTTGTTTAAAGAAACATGCGCTTAATATTTATTTTAAAAATATTTTAGAACCCTCTGAGTCATCTTTATTCCAGGTAATAGGATTTTCGTGTACTCTTCTGAGTCAGCAAGTAAAAATGCTCTGAATGAATTCGATGTTCTCTAAACAGGACTAATCGTCAGTTTACAATGGAGGCCGGTAATATTTTTATGGAGAAAGAGTAAAAAAAATTAGTTTAGAAAAAGCAGTGATGTACTGGGTAATTTATCAAAGAATAAATTTCCCCCGTATTTTCATGTGTTTTTAATTTTTCACTAATGCAAAATATATAAACGGAATTACCAATGTAAAATTTCCTACATCTTAACTAAATGATCAAAATGTAATACCTTCTCAACGTAGTTATATCAATATAGAATTACTTTAAGCAAAAACTGACAGGACACGGGATTGTTCCGTAATCATATCATTTTCTGAGATTCCTGGCAAATTTAAGCATAGAGAGGAATTCTAAAATATGCTGTGAAATGTTTTTCTCCTCTAAAAAATTATCAATTTTAGTGCAAAAATTATTTTTCGCAAGAAACGGAATAAAGGCAAAAATAAAGTATTATGTATTAAGAGTTACGTGTTTTTCCTCATGAATTACTTTTAGAAAGGAGTTTAACCCTTTTAGTGCCGAACAACGATATATCGAATTTTGTTTCATCTTGTATATTGCTAAAAAAATAAGAAAATACTAGATGTGAGTAAATGACAGATCTAAAGTCTTTTTTATTTCAAAATAAACAGAGTTGAAAATCTTACAACAATTATAGAGGCGATGATGATATGTCAAACACAGTACCTGAATTGTTAATAAATGTGAGCAGAATATCACGCAATATATTTAAAAGTTCAATTTCAATTCAAAATATAACTTAAATGAATAAATTTATTTGTTAACATATAAGGTGATGATTGTCCAACTCAAAAATATGTAGTTAAATGAATGAATTTTCACGAATCCTCTGGCTTGGGCAGCCTTTGTAAAATTCCTTTGTTTCCGTCCAAAAGAACATAATCACCTAGAAAGAAACATTTTAATAAATTAAAGGAAGTTCAACAGTTTTAATTAAGTATAAAGCATTCCATAAACTACTTAGTTTCTAATTTGTAAACTGAAAACTATAAAAGATGAAGTATGGATGATGACATATTTGCATTTTTTTTAAAAATGTGTGTGACTCACAGATAAAATTATACGGTTAAATTTAAACTCCTAAACTGTATGCTGTCAGTTGTGTCAGTTTCAAAACCTTTTCTTCACAGTTATTTCAAAAAAATTTATTAAACATCGACGAATGTTAATGGGCTTCAGTTATTTTTAAAAAATGCAGAGAAGTTTTTTAAAAAAAAACAATTAAGATGAACAACTGCCATTACAAAACCTAAGTTGAATCAATCAATTATTTTTAACAAGTCTTTTTACGAATGGTATCTTTTTTAATATATTCTTTAGTTTCAGGTGATTTGCTATTTGTGGTATCATTTTCCTGCTCTTTTTATGGCATTTGCAGTTTTGTTTGTCATGAAAATGATATTTTATTATTATATTTTACAGTTTTTTTAAACATTTTAGCTAATGAAAGAAAATAGACAAAATCTTAAAAACGTAGCATATTTGCTCCCTTTAGTTTAATTACAGAGTAATTAGTTTAAGTACTAGTTAATTTATTTCAAATGTAATTTTTAAAAAATTATCATATTAGAAGGATAAGGAGAACTAATAAAAATAAATTATTTAGATAAATTAAAAAGCTCAATTGAATTCTGCTGTAGAAAATTCTGTCTTGTCTTTGTTCTTCTAATCCTTTCTTTATAAATAAAAAGTGTGCAAGGTACAGTATATAATACTTATAACAAATTTATTTCTGTTTGTGATAATCACACTCGTTATTGAAGATACTTTCTAATAACAAACTGAAAGATCATATTTGTTAGTTTCATACACATGCTAATCCTTAAGACAACATCATTGTCTATCGATTTGTTTTCTTTGTTTTATTGTTACGTTAAAAGCTATTGTGCATTGTATAGATACCCTATTTAAGAAACAATATATACAATCCAATTAAGTATGGGAGAGATTATTACAGTTTTAATTAGTTTGGGATTATCTTAATTTTATTTAAATGATGGAAGTTATTACATTTATACAAGAGGTTAATATAGACTTTTCTAATTTAGGAAGAATTTTGAGACTGAATTAATTTGGTATTCTTCTCAAATGATGGAAACCAAAATTTGCATGTTTACATGGACGAATCAAATTATTAAATGATACACTTTCCTGAATTATAGTGGAGCTTATTTCATATAAAATCTACTTGTAAAGTCCTAAGTTGACTGTATCTTTGTAAATTTTCCTTAACTTATTGTAACCAGTGTAATTAAAAAAGCAATACGAATTTTGAAATTGCATTAAAATTTACGATATTTTTTTAAAACATTTTGCTAAACATCTTCAAACATTTTCTTTTGTAACGAAAACTCATTAAAAAGGCAAAAGTTCAAAAAATTTCTTGTATTAACTCCTCGAGTCTCGCGCCCGTCATATTGACGTGCATCGAATTACCACATTTTTAGGCTTATAAACTAAAATTTAATCGTTAATTAGTTTTATAATTTGACACAAAAATTACGTAGAATCCATAAGCATCTCAAGTATTCTATGCCTTCTTAGATGAATGAAAGCGACAGCCACTTTCCAAAACAGGAGGGGACATCTTAAGGATAGCAAAAAAATGCTATCCTTAAGGGGTTAAACAAAGGGATCATGTTCTTGATTAGGTACATCTATTAAAGCCAAGTTTTCTATTTTGTTCTCAGTTGTTCTTAAAAATTTAGTGTGAGAAATTTCAGATCATTCTGTTCTTCCCGAACTATGCTCTGGCAGAATTTCATGCTAAAAGCAAACCATCTAATATTTTCATTTCATTAAATAACATTATTTACATGTTTTTCTATCTAATCAATTCAAAAATTATACATTACCCGTTTGGAACTGTTGCGTCGCCCCATGCAAACCTGCAACGCATGGTAGACCATATTCTCGGCTTACCACCGCTCCTAGAATAAATAAAATAGAGTCAAAAATTAAATCTGGTAGAAAACAATCAGAAACATAATTTTGTTTAAAACTCCCAAGTATTTTATTTACATAATATAGCTTCAATACAGAAATCAAACTGTGTTTGCATTTGATGGAAGTAATTTTGGCTTTCGATTTTTTTTCTCTTTTCTTTTTGGAGTTTCTTAAGTTATTCACAAGGCGTTTCAATTTCAATAGGGTATGAAAATCATTCATTGTTTGGTATATCTATCGGCTGTTGTCAGTACTAAAATATTTTGTCACAATGATTGCCTACACGTTAATGATAGCACTTTCACAAGGCTGAACTGCTGACGGATTTGATATTTCTAAAAATCCCGAAAGCCAAATAAGTAATCGAAGGATCTCTCATATGCAATTTAATCCAGCACAAAACACGGATAATGATTATTATCAGTGACTAAAGGATCCACCGTCTTTAATAGAGAATCCAGACTGCGAAATAAAACATATGACTTCAGTAACGTAAATCACTACTCTAAACCATCTAAAACGGAAGTATAAAACTTTTAATAAGATAAAAACGAATTTTCTTCTCTTTAAAGAAAATCTGATTGAAGAAAGAATGAAAATTAGAACATAAGTGCATTCAGTCAATGCAATTTCCCCTATTTTTTTAATAAAAGGTATTCTCAAAGAAAACATTTGTTTATATACAGGGTGTCCACTAAAGTCATTCTACGCCACATTAACTTGACGGCGACAACTATTGCCACAAACTTGGTGTCTAGGTATAAATGAGTGACCATGCGCTACACGGTGAGATCGGTTGCAGTGCCCCCTGGCTGCAGAAAACGGAGTTAGGCGTTCCTATCTCGAAAACGGTACAAGAGGGAAGAAGGTCAATTACAAAATTGTAGAGCGTCTTCGATTTAGAACGAAAAGACACCTTGTGTACTTTAACACGAAGAACAGAACGCTTAAAATGCACATTTGTTCGCATTTTCCGAAATTCTGACTTTACAAGACATGAACAAAAGGAGAAAATATTATTTTTCGGACAAAAAATGACCCCATTATACTTTGTGTAGCATATCTGGTGAAAATAAATGTATCTTGTGATAACTAATTGTTCTGTTTTCTTTCTAACGCTTTTCTGGCGTAAGAGTGTTGGAAATCGCTACCAAACAAATTCGCGTTTTACACGTTTTGTTCTACCATTATTGGGCTCAAGGTGCCTTTTCTTACTAAATTGAAGACACTCTACAATTTTGTAGCTGACTTTTTCCCCGTATCTTGTACCGTTTTCGAGATAGGAACGCTAACTCCGTTGTATGCAGCCAGGTGGCGCTGTAACTGATCTCACCGTTTAACGCATGGTCACTTTACTATGCCAAGACACCAAGTTTGTGGTAATAGTTGTCGCCGTTCTCAAGTTAATGTGGATTAGAAGTACTTTAGTGGCCACCCTGTATGAATACAAAGTACACTGAAACCTGTTTTGTGCTGTAGATAAGGACCGCATTAAAAGATAATAAAATATGTATATTCCGGAACTACGCAAGTAGATATGAAAATATTTTTTAAGAAATATTATGCGGTGAATAGAACCGTATATTAAAAGATTTGAGATTTCATATACAGAATTCACATATGTTCAAAATAAATTCGCGAATTGACTCACATGATTAAATTAATATATAGCGAGGAAGTTCTTTTTTCACTTTTTGGTAATCTTCTTCCAATTTTTATTTCTGTTGAAAGATATTTTCTCCGTTAAAATGCTTAATAAAATAATTCATTACATTTTTTGTATTTTATTACATATGAGCTTTTAACTTTATTACACAGTAATATCTTAAACGTTTTCTTTACTAAAATTTGAACGGCGATACTTTTAAGTTAATACAGTATAGATGGTTCTGTTTGAATAAGATACAATATCAGTTAAATAACATTAGAAAAAGCCAAATGAATTTCTTTGTGTTGATTTTATAAAGTTCTTGATAAGTTTCCGTCCCATATTAGAATCATTATTTAATTAGAAAATAACTATCGGCTGACCGATTTCACACACAACTTTTATGATCAGAAGATTTTCAGAAAATAAAATATTTGCCGGTGTCTGAGTTTGTTTCTTTCGATCTGTCACGGTACCACTGTTACCTCATCGCATACATTTCACAGTATAATATTTAAAAAACGGAAAAGGCCTCAAAATAAGATTAAATCTTGAATTTTATTACCGATTAAAGTTAGATAAATCCCAACATTTTTACATAGAACAATCTGCAATTTTTAATTCTTGCAAAAGATTTTAGCTAACAGCATGTTGTTGATACAACTTTTATCCGATCTTAGATAACGCCTTAAATTTCAGTTTTCAATAAGGCCAGTCAGCTCATGAAAAGTAATCTGAAGATTATTATGTCTTAATTTGTAAAAAGACTTGCTTGTTGGCACTTAAATACAGTAGAACCTCGGGAAAATCCAAACATTTTTTTTTTAATTTTCTGAAAAAACTTTATTAAAAAATCTAGGAAAATAACAATTAAGAATCAGAAACAAAGCTAAAGTTTCTTCCTAACTTATAAGAAACATTTGAATTGGTATTTAAGAATGAATACAGCAACTTAATTAGTAGAAACAAAATCGGTTATCTTCTTTTGACATAAGGAACTAAACCTGCTTGATGATACGAATCTCAGCTACCTCTTTTCGTACTCATTCACAGAGTGCCAAAAGTCAATGCTCTACTGCATTTGTATATCAAGAGTATTTTACCGAATTTACCAGATAATCGGACTTTCCCGGAATCCAAACAGAAGTCCGCCCGAATTAGTTCGTATTCACGAGATACTTACAAAACAGGGACATGACATACATGCATTCTTAGGCACTCCTATAAGTGAAATAGTATGAATTTCTCCATATAAATTTTAACGTACTCTTTGCTCACCTAAAGGAGCCGGAATTGAACAAGACGGGGAAAATAAAAACTATAGAATTTAAATCATTTGAAAACATTCGGAAGTTGGATTGAATCCGTGAACAGCAGTCATATCGTGGTTCAAATACGATCAAGTTATAACCATGCTTTTTGTCATAATTTGAATACAGGAAAACGAATTTCAAAATTGTAGCTTTTTATTTGAAGCACTGGTTGTTTTTCAACTTCTGTCTTAATAAGAATGCTTATTTTATCTTTGTGTTTTCGAAATAAGATAAATTCAAATAATACCGTGGGATATAAGTCCGCCCAGCTCTGTGACAACACCTCCTAAGAAAGGGAAATAGGGTGACCAACCGATATCCGTGCTGTAAGTCACAAGTATTTCACCAGGCTGGAAAAAAAATCAAATTGTTAATCATTGTATCACCTATTTATACAAAAAAATTATTCACTTTCTGTATGCAAAAAAGATGATTGAAAAACGCTGAAAAAGAAAGACCAATTGGAACAAAATAATTCTTAATGTAAAATTTCTTTATAAAGAGTTTGAGTCAGAAAGAAAATTGAGAAGTAAATGAAAGTGAGAGAACAGATAAAATTGTGGCGCAAATAAAAGTAAGATGGCACATACATACAAATTCATTTTGTTGCAGTGAGAGAGCTTAATGTGTTCCTACAACTTTATGCTAACATTTACTCATCAACATGGTAAAGCAATAATAGTGTTGAGTGTTATGCATAGAGAAGTCGTCGATAGAAAAATAAATCTTTAATGAAACAACTCAACATAATAAATATAGAATAGAAACAAATATTACCACACGTTGTGGAACTTCACGTACATCACCGCTGGAGTGGGTGCTTACAATATTATTTTCCATAGGGGTGGATAGTGGTTAAATTACTCCACTTTATGATTATTAAACCGCAAAGGGCGGATGATTAGTTAAATGCAGTGCACAGATTGACTATTCTGCAAGGGCAGATAGTTTTGTATACAGTTCCATAAGATAACCACGCTGCAAGGGCAGATGGTTTAGGTTGACCACCGCTAAGGCGGGTGGTATATAATGGAGTACGAGCCACTGCTGATACGAGTGGTTGCTGCATCATTATTTTATTAAATCCATGTAGAATGTGAGAGATGTCTTCTCCTATACGGATCTTAACTCGTTCTGCTTAATTAGTTGTTGGAGCTGTACGTGGCGCTTGAAGTGCGCGTTACCTAACAAATAGTGTTCATTTTGTTTCGTTGTACGTTATCTCTGAATACATGATATGCTTTCAAATTTATCAAAAATATTTGAGATAGAAAAAATGATCATCAATCGACTAGGAAAGTTAGAGAATAATCTTAAAGGCAAAGATTGCGACAGGAACAGCAAAAATAAATGAAGAAAAGTCATGGCGACTAAGAACGAGAAGCTGAGTAACCTAAGGGAAGAAGAAATGAATTTATGAGGATCATATTTAATTATTGGTAAGACGGCGTAGATTGTACTTCGATGAAACAGAAGAAAAATATTTCATAGCTGACAACGCAAGCTACAGAAATTGCACTTCAACTAGATGCTTATACGCATAAATAACAAACTGTTTTTTCTCAAATGATAAGCAAGCAAAGAATAAAGTCACTTTAAAAAACTTTTAGACACTTACTAAAATCAGATTTCAGATAACTTTTATCTTCTAAATATGTTGAAAACTAAATTTAAGGTTACAAACCATTGCTAAGTATTTTATTTTGTTCTAAAATTACAGTTAGCAAATATTTGATAACGTCTAATTCAACTACATTACATACACTAGTCTAAATCTGTGCAAGAAAACACATTATTTTTTTCTTTTCTTGCGTATTTAACCAAAATATCAAAAATTCATAGCACGCAAAGATGAACTGCATGATGTCATTCAGATTAGCTAGATGTTTGGAACGATGTATATGATATATTATACCACCAATCAATTGGCAGTAGATAGCTTTGTACAAAGATCGTACTGTTTCAGCCACGTTTCAACGAATGTACAAGCGTTGTTGCAGGAGTCCTAAAGTTAAAAAAATAGTCCTTTCTAGTCCGTTAAAAGTTATATGAAAGGGAAATGAGATTTAGAAGCCTGCAATAGTGGATAAGCCCTCCAAGCGTTATTCGTTCATTATCAGAGTAGTTCAAGAATTAGGATTTCTTGTCTACAGCATTAGAAAATAAGTACATTTTCTAGTAGTATTAGGTACAGGCGTGCATATGCAAATAACGGAGATATGCAACCAATCATCGTAACCCGATGCTGTCGGCAACGCCTATATAAGACAACAGATGTCTGACAAATGTATTATATCGGTTCCTGTTGCTGCAATGGTAGGTTATCAAGATTTAAGCGACTTTCAACGTGGCGTTATAGTCGGCGTTCGAGAGATGGGACATAGCATCTCCGAAGTAGCGATGAAATTTGGATCTGCGAGTACGACCATTTCACTAGTGTACCGTGAATATCGGGTATCTAATAAAACTTCAAATTTCCGACATCGGTGCGGCCGGAAAAAGACCTTGAAAGAACTGGACCATTGACGTCAGATGCGAATCCTTAAACGAGATAGACGTGCAATACTTCCTCAAATTGCCGCGGATTTCAGTGGTGGGGCATCTACAAGTGTCAGCGTGCGAACTGTTCAACGGACAGTCATTAATATTGGCTTTCAGAGCTGAAGGCCCACTCGTGTACCGTTGTTGACTGCATGGCACAAAGCTTTATGCCTCGCCTGGGCCCGACAACACTACCATTGGACTGTTGATGACTGGAAACTCGTTGACTGGTCTGACGAGTCTCGTTTCCAATTGTATCGGACGGATGCACGTGTACGAGTATGGAGACAACATCATTAATCCATAGACCCTGTTTGTCAACAGGGGACTGTTCAATCTGGTGGAGCCTCTGTGATGATATGGGACGTGTACAGTTGGCGTGATATGGGACCCCTGATACGTCTAAAGACGATTCTGACAGGTACTTAAGCATCCTGTACGATCACCTACACTCATTCATGCCCATACTGCATTCCAACGGATTGAGACAATTCTAGCAGGACAATGCGGCACCCCTCGCGTCGAGAGTTGCTACCAAGTGACTTCAGGAACACTCTTCTGACTTTAGACACTTCCGTTGGCCACCTAAACCCCCATACATGAACATTATTGAAGATATCTGGGATACCTTGCTACATGCTGTTGAGAAGAGATCTCCACCACTTCTCACTCCTATGAATTTGTTGACTGCCCTGCAGGATTCATGGTGTGAATTTCCTCCGGGATACCTTCAGACATTAGTCGAGTCCATGCCACGTCGTTTTGCGTCACTTCTGCGTGCTCGTGGGGGCCCGACACGATATTAAGAAGGTATACCAGTTTTTCTGGCTCTTCAGTGTATGAAAGCACAAGGGTAATACAAAAAGAAGGTGTAATCAGGCAAACCGCAAAGGTCAATCAGATTTCTTTGTGATCTTCGAAGACTCGATCGCATCTTACGTAGCCGGCGAAACCTCACTTGAATTCAAGCGATGCCCCAACTAAATGAGAAGGCCAGTCGAAGATCCAGAAGAGTTCCTGTTCTGATTTCAAGCCACCTTTCTTCAACGTCTTTCTTGGAGAAGAGAACACTGTAACTGGGCAATCCACGATTAGAAGCAAGTTGCGTATAGTGTTAAGTCTTGATTCCAACAGAATCACCCTGCGGTTAGGCCAAAAATGTAGTGCCAGTCCTTTGAAGCAATGCATGTAGGAGCCAAATTAAAAACGTATAACAGTATCCTAGAGAGTTGTTTTCTCACAGTAATGTTTTGGATCTTTGGTACTAGTACCAAGGAAATTGGATCAAATGGATGATCTCTTACATCCCTTTGTGTTTTTTAACTAACGGAATGTAAATGGAGTGTACTAGTGTGGGACCACCAAGCAAGTGTAGTGTGGAACTACCAGACCATTGAGCCTCTAAATTAGGCTCCAATCAACTGGCATCAATAACGCAATTTTTATTGATTTCTGTAAACATACCTTTAGAAGAGATGCTTCTTCTAAATCGAGAGCTACACGAACCATGCCAGTCGCCACACCTTGACTAACAGGTATTCCTATAAAAGAGATATGTATTTTAGTAAATTGCGATAATTTGTGCCAATTATATCATTCATAATTTCTAACCTTAGATATAGTTATAATAAAAAATCTTAATTCACATTACAAAACATCGTAGTCAGAGATATAAAGGAGTAGAATTGTTCACATCCCACACTACAAGAAAGATCTAAAATGACTTTTATATGGATTATGGTCCACTTTCACAGCATTACAATTTTGATAGAGTAATGTCAGATGAAAATGAGCCAGTTGATGAGTTCCTTTTGCAGTAACACAATTTTCTGCTTCAGATGGTTAAACGGAAAATGATAACGAAACGCAACTACTGTTTCTACAGTGTCTCAGGCTTCTGGCCAGGAGTTTTGGTCTTGAATTCTTGTTTAACAATCCATCCGGCGAATTGCCTCACTTTCAGTAAAATCTTCGACAGAGTGAGTCATGTGCGGGCCAGTGTTGTCTTTCATAAATAAAAACTCAGGACGAAATGCGTCCTAGAAAAGTCTAACATAGGGTTGTTAGATCCGCTCTCTTTACCACTATGCAATCAGAAAATCTATGTCATACATATGGAGTGGTATGCGACCTTCCAACATAATGCCTGCCCTGACCACGACAACTCCGTATCTTTTCACATTTGTATGAAATGATTCAATCTGTACTCTGACCCTCGGTGAACCTTTAAATGGATATAACATTGAACTCGATACCTTCCCTTTAATGCTCAAGAAAGAAGTAATTGTTTTTTGGGTATTAAAGATGCTGAGTTGCGAGATATGTATGACAGTGAGAAAGGATCATTATCCATATTAAAGTCATTTTATGCTCGATTTCCACCAGAGAATATGGTCAATCCCGCATTAATGAACCTTACTCTGAAACATAATGGTTCTGTAGTATAATTATTTATCAAACTTTATATCCATTAAAATGCGTTGATTAGATTTTTAGAAATTTGTCAAATTGTGCAAATTCCTTTCATTTTAAACCCCAATGTAATGAAAATATTAGTCTTAGATTTTATATTATTTACCTTTCATAGAGAAATTATCATCGGTATTCAGTGCTATCTTCTTCTCTGCATTAATCTGTTAAAAATATACACAATATATGAGTGCAAAAATAGTAGTTATATGTTTAAAAATCTATGAATAATAAACCTCGATTCAGAATAAATTTATATAATAATTGTATTACTAAAAATAATAATTTGTATTGTCACATATGTCAACGCTTTTAAATAAAGATTTCGATTCTAATAGTAGTAAACTGACATCAACGCAGAAGCAGTTTAATAGATTATTTCCAACAGCCAGATATTTAATAAAAACGAAAATATTGGAATTTCGAATATCTTTATACAAAGAATTCCTTTAAAATTCCTTCCCTTTTAAAAGATGAAATTCCTTTTGCAAAATAGCTGTTAATAGCTTTTCTTTAAACTTTCAATTTTTTTAACAAATAAGTTGAATTTAAAAATTCATTCACTAAATATCCAGGGAGAAAATAGCTATAGCTATTGTATTCTTCAACAGTCTAATTCTTCATTTTGATAGCGTAATACCTTATACTTCAGAACATATCAGAAGAATGTTGAACTTACCGGTAACGGAAAACCTTTAATTATTTCTGGAAAAATGTACCGATCAATAATTGGTTGGCGTCTTCGCCTATGGATAGCTCTAAGTATCAAAAGAAAAATTAAAATGAAATTCAAATAAAGAACAAATATCACACACAATTGAAAAAAAATGTTCTATCTAATAATCCTACCTAGTCGAACCGACTGCGTTACTTAAAATCATAACACCAATATCCGATAAAAATGAACCCATATGATTGAATAATCGAAATATTTTAACATTCATATCTTCTAGACTATGAGTTATTTCCGATCGCAAACCCATTTTAGCAACTAAAAGTAGTCAATGCTCCCACCTCTGAACAAAATGCTCACGGCTTCAAGTGAACATACCAGGGGTGATCAAAAAGTATAGGGAATGGTGTCCTAACCTCAAAGCAAAAATAGAGTGAAAATTCTTGGTAGATATTGGAATCGAAACTTCTCACAAATACGCCAAATGTTTCGAAGTCATCGCTCTCTTCACTTCTGTATAATAGTGTTTTGAAAAATCTATGTGTTGTAGTCGCATTTATTATGGTGGTGAAATTTGAGTTGAAATTCACGCTAGATCTCTTTGAATGATCGATCTCCTTAAATCATAGACATACATATACATTTTCAGCCAATGCGATAAATCAGTTATTGACCGAGCGAAGCGAGGACTATGTTTTAACTCAAGCATTCAGCACTTTGTCTGACTGTAAATTTGTTTGTTGCGCGATTACGACCAAATTCAGTGTTCTATTTCCTTCAAATTTGGCAGAAATATTTCTTAAAAAGAGAGTTGTAAATAAACACAGTTCGCTTATTGCTATGTATTGCTGTGTAACATTGTCCGCACTTCGCTAAATAGATGATATTTATTTCTATAATCTAAACCATTTCTTTTATACCTTATATGGTAATTTCTAAGCCTAAATGGAATTATCAGACGCTTCTCGCCAAGAAATGAGATCTCGCCAAGAAATCGTCTGATCTCCATAGCAATTAATCTCAATTGCAATATTTATCGCCAAGTTATTTTGAGTTCCATCTTCTTAATTCTAACGAAGTGAGTTGGAAAAGTTACTTTATTTTGATGCCTATTTAATAGTGAAATTTTTCGATGATTTTTTTAAATAACTAATTTAAGGATTGAATTTTTCTCTGTGATTTTTTGATGCCATCCTTTTCAAAATATTTTGATGCGCCGCCTATAGATAAGCAAGGTAAAAGAGCTAGAGATGTTTCTGAATTAACAAAGCAATATGAAATTTCTGAAACATATTAGAACAGCGTTGATTTATTGAACGAAATCCAACAGCTGCAGATGCAAGATGAAATATTAAAAAATCGCCATTTTCCACAACCTTCTTCAAAAATTGATCAAAATATTGCTTCAGTTTTCACTACGTTAATGAAATCCCAAGAACAGTTATTAGAACGACGAATAAATAAGTCAAATGTAATACAAATTACATCAACTAACGATACTGCAAATTTTATTCAAATATTTCATGCGTCTGAGTGGATAAAAGAAGTTGAAAGAATTTCAACACTTGCAAACTGGACAAATGTACTCAAATTGACAAATTCTATCTCACGTCTTGCCGGATCAGCTAAAAATTAGCAAATAACTCAGGGTTACCGTTATAATGACTGGTCTAAGTGGAAAGCTGCTATCACTTCAAAATTTAAAAAGCGCATTACAATGCATGAATTTTGAGCACATCAGAGTGATCGTAAACTTAAGAAGAACGAAAGCTTAATAGATTACATTTACGCAAAAGGCGCTCTCTTGGAAAAGTTCCTTCTATTATACTCCAATCTGACCGCATTTCAATGATTATCGGGACATTATTAAGAAAAGTGGCAAAGTGCTTTAGCTACACCAACTCCGACCTACTGCGCCATATAAGGTATAAAATAAATGGTTTAAATGGTGAGTAAGTTTAAATATAAATTTAGAACCAAAAGATAGCCAAAGATTATAAAAATAGATAACATTTATTTAGCGAAATACGGATAACGATACACATCGCTACATAGCGATAAATGAACTGTGTTTATTTACAACTCTAATGTCATAATCTTAATGTTCCGTTGCCACTCACTCTTTTATTACCAAAATAAACTTTAAAAATAATTAAAGCCTTGCCTTATAATATGAACCGATTTGTATAATCACCGAAGAACCTTTCACGAAAAGAGAAAAGAAAGATTAGATGGAAGTAAACAGGAAGAACAGCTATCAACAAGATTTATATTTCCCCGAATATTCGTGCCATTTTTACGAAATTGCATGTAAAATTTTGGAGACCAAACAAAATTATTGATGAAAGTTCCATCTCCTTATCAGCTTTCTGTGAAACGGGGCAAGTCGAAATCCCTTTTCGTCTTCATCTCTTTCTGGTCGCCGCCCTAAATGCCATCGTGAAGAGATTTTCACTGTAAAATGTGAGCTCCGACTACTGTACGGCTCACGGCTCACCGCAACTGATTGCGAACCATTGTTTCCATATTAACTTCAGATTTGTCGCACCTTAAGAATTGCGCTAAACTTTTGTACACCAGTGTATCTCCTCAAGAGTCAAATTATGATGTCCGGTGTCTTTACAAACAATACTGTCTTCACAATGAATGACATTTGCTAAGCTTTTTAAAAAATGCGATGAAAAGAATATTTTATATATTTTTTTATTTGGGAGTGGGGAGCGAGGTCTACTGATCTCAGAACTACTAGTTATATATAATAACCTGATTTATTATGCTGTTATTATTAATAATGGCCGCTTATCATATATAATAGTCGATTAATTACATTGACCGTAACATATATATATATATATATATATATATATATATATATATATATATACCCACATTTCATCCCCGTTACCATCATTTTGAAGAAGTTTTGTCATTTTAAGATTTTAAGATAATTCAAGGAGATCGAGCTGAAAGCCGGTCATCTTTCTGGTATGCAGAGAGCAACTTCGGCACTAACTTGGCAAACAAAACGTCTCATACCCAAATTTTCTGTCAGAATGGGCTTAAATGACAGATAGAATATTGAAGATAAGTGGAGATAGATAATTATCCACTTTTCAGATAACTCATGAACAGCGATTCGATGATTTACGAATTTAATTTTTACAAAAGCAAAGCGAGCAAAATTTAATTTAATAATCGAACGGTCAGACTCGGAAGACTCTTAAAATAAATATGTGAAACCATTCATTTAATTTACTAGTATTTTTCGTTTCTTCGGAATAGAATCAATGGTAATTTTGTGAACCTATTTAAACAACCTACCAAATTTCTGATAGGTTCCTGCGTCTAATTTTGTATTAATATAGCCCAAATTGTTAAGTTTTTTAAAACTAACTTTTGCTCTTTTCAAAAAAATGTGAAAAGAATGTTCAAAACTCAGAAATTAAAATTGGTCAAATACAAAATATCTTAGTTTATACAGATTCCAAAAAATCAATTTTTATAGAAGAATAGAATTTTTTTCAGAAGTGATATACGAAAAACGAAAATGAAATGATTATTTTCTTTCTACTGTTGCTTGACATCTTTTATTTGGTTATATATTTTTCTGGAGAATATTTTAATCAGACATTACTGCCAAAACCGGCAAAACTTGAATGTCAGTAATTCGGGTTTTGTTTAAACAATAAAACAAAACAGGATCCCAGAATAATTTGTAAGCCTAAGATATTTCCCCCGATGAATCTCCCAAATTTGGAAACATTTTCATGCCTGGATTTTTGTATTTACATGCATTGTCTTCACTCATTCGTGAAATATAGGCACCAATTTTAATTAATTGTTTTTATCTTGAATTGCAGTAGATTTTGATTACTTTCATTTGCAACGAAATAGAAGTGATTTTATATTTATAGAAACTCTAAGAAAATTGATCTTCAAAAGATTTAAAATTTATAAACTTCTTTAGAAATTCAGGTCTAAGATTTAATCAACTTTCTGGTAGTTTTGATACAATGCAAAAAACTTCGATATTTTTAAAACATTTTTTATAATCAGAAACTTTAAGAATGCAATTTTGCTGAAGTAAGATCATTTTGTTACCCTCTATGGCACATGCATAAAGCACATTGTATTTAAATAGGTTACAATCTATAACAATTCAGTGTAAAATCGTTGAACTGGAATTACTTCGAAATTATTCGTGGTGATCTCGTCTCAAGTAATTCCTTTATCTCTTCCAAGTCCATGAAAAACAGGATGTCTTCATCGGGAATGCGTCCTTCCAGAACCATCAGTTTGGCGAGTCTTCTGTATCCCTTTCGCCACTCGTTCAAGACTCGCATGACAATGGACTGTTAAATAGAATTTCATCATAATGGAGTCTGATTATTCTAATATAATAGTAAATAACTTAGTTATTTGCGTATTACAAGCGATTCGTGTTTCACAGTAAAAAAACGAAAAATAAAAATTGTTTCGTAAACTGTCTTGAAAATAATCGCAATTTTAACGGAACTGCAGAATATGAAATTATTACACAAAAAAAGAATGTTCCATTTGGAGCAATCTTATCTTCATATCCTTCTGACTTGAAATGGAATTTCTATAAATATCATTATTATGCATCTGCGAACTGGTAGTTATTACTGGTAGAATGGCAGTTCAATATCAAACCGCATATAAGGTGTTTCTTTTATCTGAATATAACTTAGGTATTTTGAATATCTTAACCCTTTCGCGTTCATTCGTTTCGCAGTGAAACCATATATTGAGTATTTTTTTACTGCACTTGGGTGAAAGGTAACGCAATTTTTCTTTCATAACTTAAGATCCAGATATATAGGACAACTTATATAAAAATTCCAGTTCAATACTACTTATATTCACAAAGAGATCGGCATTGCAAGAGCTAAATTGCTTTTGATCCCTGAGAGAAACAAAATGGTAAGGGTTCTAGCAGAAATTGATATATTATTTTTAAAATTGAATCTTCGAAAGTTATATTGAAGAATGAATGTTTTATGAAGGTTGAATATCCTGAATAATCACGTATACTTATAAATTAAAAACATAATTTAAATTGCATTTCGATGATAAATTATTCGGGGGAAAATAGCCATTACCATTCATTGGTTTCACTGCGAAACCACGAATTTCTTGAAAAGAAAAAATGCTGAATTTTTTTCCCCTTAACATAGTATTTATGATCAGCCACATGTCTAATACTCATTTCTGAAATAAATTTAGTAATTTTCTAAACTGTGCTTGAGAGGGTTAAAATGCATCGAAATAGACATATGAATTTCTTTTCAAGAAACTAAATCAAGAATATTATGTTTCTGATCATAAATGAAAGAAAAGATATTATTATATGCTTTCATTGTTGTACAGTCACATTTCTGTTATGAACCTAATGAGAGTAGTTCCGAACTGTTCATTCTAAAGTTAAGAATTAAATATTTAGTAACTGAAAAGTGATGAATCTGCTCTGGCTTCGAATGACAAAATTAAATTATTTTTGTGTCTAGCACCATTTTCACCTTTATCTCATGATACAGGGTGTCCAACAAAGGACTCCCTCATTTTAAAATTAAATAACCAATAACTTTACAACGTAATCGACATAGAAGAACTGCAAACCAGTGATATGCTCTAGTCTGAAAAGCCAAAAATTGAGGCAAAGTTTCAAAATTAGTTATAAATGTTTTATTAGGTGGCGCTGTAGGTTGTATTAGCTATTCAGAACTGATAAGAAACTTATAAACTGTCATTGGTAAGCACGAAAAATGCCTCATTTTAGCAATACGTAACCGAAATCGA
>BGPR01032100.1:0-17525 GCA_013235015.1 Araneus ventricosus | reverse complement strand
CTTTGTTATCTAACAACACAAACAGTCAGCAAATAACTAATAACTAGTAGACCATAACTGCACCTTCAATAGCGCTCAACTCACCAGCTCGCACTGCGGGTAGAACTCCAAAGGCATTCGCGCTCCAAGGCGATCCCGTCGATCAAGACGCTGCTCTGGTCTAGGCGCCGTCCTTAAATATTCTCTCCGACAGGCCGTGACGTCACATGGTGTTTTCTTGTGTATTCCCTTTCCTAGTAGAAATATCGAGAAAAGGGTTGCATTTTCGGGAATCATCTATTTGTCACCAATGTCGCCAAATCGCCAAAATGATCGCCAAGTTTGTCGCCAAGGTCAGAGTGCCATAACTGTCGCCGAGGTCACTCCATGCTTAACCTTGTAAAACTCTCTTCCCAACCATAAGACTCGCATTGCTGGGAAGCGACTTTCCATGTTTGTAACAATATCTTCTTCTCTACACTCCATTCAACTCTGCTCCACCATAAAATACTTCTCAAAATTTTTTTATTGAAAATTAACAAAATGTATTCTTGTCTTTGAATCATGACTACCGTGACCACTTACTTTTTTCCTCAAAATGGGACATCTAGTAATTTTTAAATAATAGTATGTATATTCAAAGAAACACATATTGCTTCAGCTTTTATTTATTAATGAAATGAAATGTTTTTTTCATGAAAAAAACATTTGTGGTCTTATACTTTTCTGAAAATGAAATGGAAATGAATTTTTCTGAAATGAAAAATGAATTCTTTCAAATAAAAATGAAATACTTGGCAGAGTTACTTAAAATTTATTTTGGTAATTAGCATTGCTTTAAGAAGTGTGAATTGAAGTTGCGTTTTTTGCTCTTCCACAACTTATACATAAGAGAGAAGATC
The DNA here is from genome assembly GCA_013235015.1 of Araneus ventricosus. NCBI lineage: Eukaryota > Metazoa > Arthropoda > Arachnida > Araneae > Araneidae > Araneus > Araneus ventricosus. The sequence continues at coordinate 16,644 of BGPR01032100.1, read as the reverse complement.
CTTTCTAGAGGTGCATGAGTGCCGGGTAGACATAAAATATATTCAATAATAGGAAGTGGGCCAACGATAGGAAGTATGGCCCTTTTACTCATTTAATAAGTTCGGATACTTGTAAGTTGCCGCTTTCCTATTTTATCTCAATGTATTGTAATATTGTTTAAAATTTTTACTTAAAATTTTTTTCATGTGTGCCCTTTTATTCCAGAAATGTTTACATTTTATCAAAACATACATGTTTTTGATGACCCCCAAGAACCCTCACTATTGTGTAAAATTTCTCCATATATATATTTTTTATATGAATTTTGTGGTTCCAACGATAGGAAGTCTTGCCCTCTTACTCCATCTTCCTTTGAAACCTGTGGATAATACTCGCAAACAACGACAAGAAACCGAGGGAGGTGCTTTCAGACAATATCAGGGTGTAGAAAGTGATCCAAGTCAAGTTTACACAGCTTGGATTAAACCATGGCGTCGTAGATCTCGACAGAATGAAGAAATTTCTGAAGGAAGTGCTTCCCAACCTTGTCGGGCTGAAGAAGCCGCTATAGGTGGAGCTGCTGCAGGTTTTCGGAGAGATGAAGGTCCTTTAAATGGAACTATCAGAGTTCGTCGGTGGGATGAAGCAAGTGCTGTAAGTGGACCTATCGATGGTCATCTGTGGGATGAAGTTGGTGCTGTAGGAGAAGCTGTTGGAGGTCATCGGTTGGACGAAGAAGGTGTTGATGGTGGAGTTTTCTCAGGTCATCGATGGATTGAAGAAGGTGCTGTAGGTGGATCTGTCGGAGATCATCAGTGGAACGAAGAAGGTTCTGTAGGTGAAGCTGTCGGAAATCGTCGATGGGCTGAAGATGGTGCTGAATGTGGTGTGTTTGGGTCACTTCAATGGGATGAAGATACCATCGAACTTCGTTCGTGATATAGAGAAGATGCTGCTTTCCCACTTTGCCGATTGGATGAAGAAACAAGCGAAACAGCTGCCTTCAGGCCTAAGGGTTGGAAAGAAGAAACTGTTGAACGTACAACTTTCAGATCTCATTGGTGTGGTGAAGAAAATCCGGAAGGTAATTTTTCTGAATCACATCGATGACATGTAGTAGGTAGTAGTATGAGATCTCGAAGGTGGGATGAATATACTAAATACGGTGTTAGACTTAAAGTGAAAGAAAGTATTTAAGGTAGTACCAGACTTAAAAGAAAAGAAAGTGCTCAGGATGAAGTAAGACCTCGGAGAACTGAAAATGCTGGAACTGCCGCCAGAATCTTGTGGAACGAAGACATTGCAGAACGTAATGTCTTAGTATGCGGGTGGAATGAAGGTGATGAATATGGTGCTAGACCTGAAAGAAAGGAAAATGGTGAATGTGGTGCCAGACCTAAAAAAGAAAGAAGTTGATGAAAGTGGCGCAAAATCCAAAAGTAAAGAAATTGCTGCTAAAGAAGAAGATGCCAAATACAAAAGTAAAAGAAATTACTGAAGATAGTGCAAGGCGTCGACGAAATGAAAGCACTGAAACAACATCCTTTCGGAATAAGGAAGTTGCAGAAAGTGATGATTTTGGTTGCCAGTGGAATGCACGAAACGAAAGCAGTGCAAAACCTAAAAGAAAAGAGAGTGATGACAGTAGTATGAGACCGAAAATAAAAGGTAGTGCTGGATGTTAAAAGAAAGAAGTTGCTAAAAGTAGAAATCTACCCAAGATGCAGGAAAGTACTGAAAAGTGTGGCGCCAGACACAAAACAAAAGAAAATATTGAGAGTGGTGTCAGATACAAAAGGATTGAAATTACTGAAAGTGGTACCAGTCTAAAAGGGAAAGTAAGAACTGACAGTGGTTTCAGACTCAAAAGAAATTACTGACAATGGTGCCTGACCTCCGCGTAATGAAAAAGGTGCTAAAGGTTATACTAGACCTCTACAGAATGAGGATGTTAAACTTAAGAATACTTTGAAAATATTAAATTTGATTTCCCTATTGCTGTAGTTCTCAACGTTTACTTAAAATATAAGTCTCATTTTGTGGAAAGGCTGCCATAATTGTTTCTCATCGTCCTTTTTTGGCGACTTCTAAGGCTTGTTTGGCCATTAAATTTTTATACAAACGATTTAGCTAATCAACGATAGCTTAATCGTTCCATTCGGAATTCAGCTATTTTAAATAAAAGGAGTTAAAAGAACTCAGAGAATGCAGAATTCAACTTTTAATTCAACTAAAGAAAGAACTGGTACGAACTTGGCACTTCATACAGCATCCCAAACAGATTTGGCAATTGCTTAAATCGGAAGATAACTGGAAAAAGTTCTGTAAAGCCAAAATAAACAAAGCAGAAAACTCGTCCACATAAAAAGTTAACAAGACAGTAAACCAGCGGGAGTGGTCTCCCCGCTGGTTTATGGTCTTTTCTGTTTACTCCCTAACACATGTGGAGAAAAAAAATAAGCTAAACGGCAGTAACACGCACCAAACGACCCAAACAGAGGCGGGAAAAAATGAGAGAAACGGCATACCTACGAGTTCCCTGGAGCGCGCCAAAGCGAAAGGAGACGCTCGCCAATACGCAATATGGCCTTGCGTAAGATAAAGGAAATTGAATATGCAATTTGAACACCTTTTTTTCAATCGATTGAAACGAAAAATGGGCATGGATCTACAATTAATGTTAACAGACCTCATACCAATTTTTACTTACCTAAGTCATAGCTTTTAAGAGTTATCGTTCTTACATGCATGCGAATATGCAGATCGACAGACATTCAACTCTTCGACGGATTTGGTCCAAAATTTGATACGGACCTACATTCCTAATGATAAAACTGTGCACCAAATTTTATCCATCTAGCTATTTAAGTTTTTGAGTTATTGTGTTCACATGAACACGGTCCAGATAGATTTCCCGTGCACGGATTTTGTCCAAAATTGGATAGAAACTTACAGATTATGTGTAAAGATTACATACCAATTTTCATCACTCTAGTTCTAACCGTATTTGATTATTTATCTAAGTCTTATGGTTTAGGAGTTATCGTGTTCGCAAGAATGTGATTATACAGACCGACAGACAGTCAACCCTTCGACGGATTCTGTCCAAAATTTGATACGGACCTACATTCCTGATGATAAAACTGTATACCAAATTTTATTTATCTAGCTATTTAAGTTTTTGAGTTATCGTGTTTACATTAACACGGACAGATAGACTTCCTGTGCACGGATTTTGTCCAAAATTTGATAGAAACCTACAAATTATGTGTCGAGATCACATACCAAATTTCATCCCTGTATCTCTAACAGGTCAAATCTTAGCGCAAGACAAAGTGTTGTTAGATATGAGATGATATATGCAATTAAGTTTATGTTGGAAGAAGAAGACAATTTTTCCATCCACTTATGCAAATGAGCAAGACGTCAAGATGGTGTCTGCTTTCTGTTATCAGTTAAAAGTATGTTTCGTATGAAAATAAACAAGATGGCAAAGTGATGCCTTCTGTCATTGGCTTTAAGAATGTTTGGTATTGAAATGTATTATACATGAAGATGACTTCACCTGTTTTTATATTTAAAAAGTTGTTTACCATTAGACAAATACACCATTTAGACAAATTAGAAAGACACCTTGCTTGACGGGGTACTCAACTTTCTTCAAATAAAGGTGAAGTATCAATTAAACGATAAATTAGAGGCTAATTTTATGCCCATTTTGATCCCTAGCGAAAACCTTTTACACAATAAACTGGGTCAGATTCCAGTGTCTTTATTTTGAAAGAGGGTGTCTTTCATTTTTTTTAGTTTTCAACGCTTTCACACTCGAATTCCGACACATCGAGCTGCTAGTTTATCGTGCGATTGTGACATTGTGTAAAAGGTTTTCGCTAGGGATCAAAATGGGCATAAAATTAGCCTCTAATTTATCGTTTAATTGATACTTCACCTTTATTTGACGAAAGTTAAGTACCCCGTCAAGCAAGGTGTCTTTCTAATTTGTCTAAATGGTGTAAGCGATCAGTGATCTTATCGGTGAGATTTGAGAGTTAATGAACTATTTAATGGGACGAAACAGAAGTTTAATTTTTTTCGGTCAATATTGTTGCTGACAAGCAACTTCTGTAGAATTTTAAGCAGCAGTAATTTCAGGCAGTGAAGAGAGTAACAGTTCCATTTTTTTCACACAATGACATAGAGAAACTGTGAAAATAAAACAAATGGTGTGTCAAATTGGGTGTGGTAAATTGCGGCCAGTATAGGAGAATATAATCTTTAGCAAATTCGACGATAAATACTTTTGTGCTAGGTCTTGCAGTAAGAATGAGTGAACGAATTCTAATCAGTATTGGAAAAGTTGATAAATCAACATTGAAAATTATACAGGTGTTCAATCTCATCGTGGTCCAATAGCTAATTTCTAAACGGTTAGAGATAGATATATAGTTCCAATTGGAAAAATGCTTTAAAGGAAGGGAAGAATTATATTTTATGTTTCTTGAGTCAATAAATATATTTCTGAAAAAGTTACGAATTTTAATTTTTTATACTGTCCCCCGGTTCTATCAGTTTTGTTCGGTAAAATATTCTTCACACATTAGCATTTTAAACAAAAAAAGTTCCACTCTTCTGCGGCTAAAACTGACCGAGTCATGGAGCTTTGAATTTCATAATTATTAACCAATCAGCGGCCTCGTCGAGCAAGTGTTGGGCATTGATTGGTGGATCGTTTTCGAGGCGGCTATTAAAAAGGTTTAAAGTGGCCTAAGCCAACGACATTGAAAGCTCCATAACTCGGTCAGTTTTAGTCGCACAAGAGTGGAACTTTTTTGTTTAAAATGTTAATGTGTGAAGAATATTTTACCGAACAAGAATGATAGAACCGGGGGACCGTATGAAAAATTAAAATTCGTAACTTTTTTAGAAATATATTTATTGATTCAAGAAACACAAGCTATAATTCTTCCCTTCATTTAAAGCATTTTTCCAATTGAAACTATATGTCTATCTATAACCGTTTAGAAATTAGCTATTGGACCACGATGAGAGTAGGAATCTTGTATAGCAAATAAAGTAAAATTTAACGACATGTAGTTTACAAGATTACGTAGTTCAATAAATAATCTCAGAATTTCAGTTTTTACTATAAATAACTTTCTCGCATGCGAGGAATAGAAGGTATTGTAATCGTCAAAAACTCGACCTCGATATTTTCATGAATCTCCAGGCTTCAGTCTGAAAAAATCGTTTTTAGAATTATGTCTGTCTCTTAGCCTGTGTATGAGAAAACTTGAGAACGGAACAAGCTGGTAGGATGAAATTTTAAAAATGGCACCAAAATTGTAGGTATCAATCCGAATTTAGAACGAAATCTATTAAAAGGAAGTCTGCGGGTCGGTCCGTCCGTCCTAGTGCATGCGAACGAGATAATTTTAAAACGCAACGATTAAATTCATCAAATTTGGCATACGGTTTTATCCCCACAGATGTGTATAAAATTTGGAATCAGATCCTTCTATGGGTTTCCTGCTCGTGTGTATGTGAACCAGGGTTGACATAGTGGCGTTTTTAAGGCCAAATTCTGGAAATTTGGCCTTTATTTAAAAGACTTTGGCCTTAAATTTAGTTTGGCCTTTTTTGGCTTTATTTTTCCTTATGACTTTTAGAACGATTCTTAATATATAATTTAACTATTTTTCTAATAAACTTTAGAATAATGAAAAATAATATAGAATGTTGTCGTTCACAAGAGTTGATATATTTCGCTGGAACATTTATTCTGGACCAACAAGAACAGAATTTCTTTTTCTTTCTTTTTTTTCTTTTGCAAGTCTCACATGTCGATGTTTAAAAAAATTTACTTGAATTTAAGTTTCATAGAACATTATTATACATATGTCAATCTAATGGGATTCCTTTTCATGAAGGATAGTCATTTTCTTATACACTGTAAAAAATATCCGTTTTTTTCCCGGACTTTTTCCGTATATTTGACGGTTTAAAGCTGTTTTGTTGACAAAACGGGTTTTCACCGTTTTCCGCTCCAGCCATAAACGGTTTAAAACCGTCAGTTCAAATTCTATTTTTCGTCATACGGTATTGCTTTCCGTACGATAACTTTCCCTCTTCTTAAATGTAAATTTATTGCATTCATTTCATGTTTTTAATAGGGTTCCATTTCCGCTATTGTTTACACATGTTGCAGTAACCTGTTGTCACTCATGAAAGCTAACCTTAAAACACGTGTTCTGGCAATAGTTGATTTTTACACCACTAGGTGGCGCCACTAGATCTATAGTGATTTTAAAACTCAAATAGATTATTTTTACTTCATGTTATGAAGTCTCCGGTGGTCTAGTGGTTAGAGCGACTGCCTTTTATTTCTATGAACGCGGTTTCGATCCCCGGCTCGGAGGAGTTAGAAGTTTTGTCACCATCTTGTATCGAAATCGTCCCAGTAAGTTCAATTAAGAATCATATTAATTAAACTAATTGAAGTTAATAATTAAGCCTTGATTAATTAATATTCCTAATTGATAATACACATCAGCACATTTCAACTCGAACAGAAGGAGAAAAACAACTCAGTCGATGACGTCACTTACTTCGATGACTTAATTTTTACGGAGAAAACTTAATTTCATACGGTAAAAAACCGTTGTGACTACGGATTTACTTCGTAACTTTTACGGGAAAAACTTGTTCCTGTATGGTAAAAAACCGTTGTGCCTACGGATTTACTTCGTAACTTTTACGGTTTTGCACAACCAACCCAGCTGCCAGTTTAAAACCGTAAATTTTACGGGATTTTTTTTACAGTGGAGCAAAATGTGCGCTTTAATGAAATTTTCAAATTTGGCCTTTTTTGGCCTTATTTTAAAGACGGTTTGGCCTTTTTTTGCTATTTTGATCTGGCAACCCTGATGTGAACACCATAACTCAAAAACTCAACAAGCCAGATAAATGAAATCTGGTATGTGGTCCTGACATTAAAGTTGCGTCAAATTTTGGACCCAATAGATTAAAGGGAATAGGAAAAAATTGCGTATTCGATTCTCTTCACAACGTAATTAAACATATGTCATGCTTTATCGTGAAAGAATGCGAGAAAATCTAAAGAAGAACACCCCTATCTGTTTTGGGTATTTATCTTTAGCAGAAAATGCCATATATGAATTGTTAAGAAATAAGGATTCAGTTATTGTTTTTAGCTTAACCCTCTCAAATCGAGCGAGGTGGTCACGGGCGGTCTAAAAATTTCCCCCTAACAGCGACAAAGGTCGGTCTGAGGCAGTTGGCTTCTTTTGAGGGGAGAGGAGGTTCTGAGATCGCTTAGGAGATAAGCGACGTAGGAGGTCCAATTACCGTCGCCAACCACATCTCATTTACCTGCTCCTTAAGGGAAGGTTATAGCAGGTGGTGGTGGGTTTAAATGACCACCCAGGTTGGGAGAGTCCAATTCTTGTCGCTTTCACTCCAAATTTCCCGGTTTCGAAGAGGCTAGAAGAAAAATGTCGCCCCGGATTAAAGAGTTATCCAGCGGGAGTGTTCTCCCCTAAACTTTCTCGTATACTTCCCCAAAAAGGTGCCGTTTCCCCTTCCCCCGCGTGGCTAAAAAAATTCGAACCTACTGTTACTCAGAATCCAATGACTATCAGAAGGGTTTTCATTATAGTGATTGAAAAATATCTAGGAATCAAATTCAGAGAGATGCGTACCGATTTTCCGCTCTTACCGGCTCAAGGACAAACTGACGTAATTCGCTCCATTGCTTTCGCGTGCACAGAAGATTGCTTCCAGTACGCATGCGCGTGGAGCTAACGGATTCTTTTCAAAAGTAGATTACACAAACCGACAGACAGTCAACCCTTTGACGGATTTGGCCCAAACGTTTATACGGACCTACATTCATGATGATAAAACTGTATACCAAATTTTATCCATCTAGCTATTCAAGTTTTTGAGTTATAGTGTTCGCATGATCGCGGACAGACAGACAGGCAGACTTCCCGTGGACGGATTTTGTCCAAAATTTGATGGAAACCTACAAATTATGTGTAAAGATCACATATCGAATTTCATCCCCGTAGCTCTAATAGTTTTCGAGTTATCGTGTTCACAGACAGACAGACAGACAGACAAACAGACATAATTCCAAAATTGTGCTTTTCGGACTCAGGGAGGTCTAAAACGTGGAGATTCGTCAAAATCTCGAGTTCGAATTTTTTTGACGATTACAATACTTTCTCTTTGCATACTTCGTATACGAGAAAGTAAAAATAATTTATCAAACACATCACTCCCAAATATAGGGTTAAAAGTGAGGGCCCTTTAATCTTAAATCTACTATAGTTTCAAAATGGAATGTGAATCTTATGACTCGCTGGAGTCCTTGATGGACCGACGCTACGGTAAAATCCCTGTTTTGTGATCGGGGGATAGCAGTTCCCAGACTTAATTTCACTAGAAAATCTGCCGCTTGTGTACACCTGGCATAAGTAATATATCCTCCGTTAAATGTTCTCACGTTGATACGAAGCAGAAATTTGGTGAGAGAGATGTCGGACCAGGTGTCATCCTCAGCAGCTCTTGTGTCATCTCAAAATAGGATTTAATCTAATGATGCAAATCAAAATCGAAATTAGAATTCATAATCAGAATTCAGAATTGTAATTTACTTTACGTATCACGATGCATCTTGAATTTTTCTTCAATAATTTAAAATGAAATTTATTAAAATACAATAATTTCTTAAATACGATTTTCTTCCACAATAATCGAGCTATGATGTTCAAATGGCAGAGTCTCGCCTTTGGTTTTGAAACAACACCATTTCGAATCTCGTTTTAAAAGGAAAAAAAAGTATACAATGTCCTGGCGCATGTTGGTTTCGTCTTCACTCAAAAGTGCTCACTTTGACATGATATGAAAGTTTTGAAAGTAGAGTGTTGTCCAGGTATTGTCCTGTTTATCTGATTTTATATATGTTACCGTTAAAGTATGAAATCCGTTATTCTATAGAATAACTGATCAAGTCAGTTAAATTGTTAAATAAACTTTTATTTTACACTTTAACTAGTTATTCTATAGAATAACTGATCAAGTCAGTTAAATTGTTAAATAAACTTTTATTTTACACTTTAACTATTTATTCTATAGAATAACGGTCCACGTATCGTTAAAGTGTTAAATAAACTTTTATTTTACACTTTAACTAGTTATTCTATAGAATAACGGTCCACGTATCGTTAAAGTGTAAAATAGCCGACATGATGCAGCCTGTTTGTTAGTCAGATTGGTTATTTGTATTTTCAGCATCTGAAGTGGGCGCCGGGCAAATTTTTTTAACTTTAAAAACATCCTACGGCTTCGCTAGTAGCGGGAGCCGGAACCTAGTAGCTTCGCTAGCTCATTGAATGTAAGGAATCTGCGTTTATAGTGGAATTTGTCCATAACTTCGTTCCTAATAGAGATACCGAGACAATTCCTGTATATTCTTGAACCTTCATTTTGTCGCGAAATTCGCCAAGTTGCCTAAACAGTCGCCAAGTTTGTCGCCAAGGTCGACTGTCATTGACTTCCTTTCAATACGTATTCCTGTAAATCTCTCTTTCCAACTATAATAATAATATGGCAAGAAAGTTTTATGACACTGTTATAGTGGTTTTAATTTTCCATCGGTTATGGCTGATATGCAATCAAAAGTTATAAAAAAGCGGACTCGTTTTAATGTCAGAATGTTTATTTTACACTTTAACGGCCTGTCATTAGTTATTCTATAGAATACCTAGTTATTTCATAGAATAACTAGGTAAAGTATGAAATAAATAATTTATTTTACACTTTAACTGACTTGATCAGTTAATCTATAGAATAACTAGTTATTCTATAGAATAACTGAATTATACACTTTAACGGTGACATATACATTATGAGGTTTCTCCCCAATAATCCTGGTGTGTCATCAAAACAAGATGCTAATCTAATTAATGAAATGAAATCATCAACTCTTAATGGGATTTACCGCAGTAGTTCCTTTTAAGACTCAAAATTTCGCTTTTGTATTCACCCTTAGAAATTAAATTTTTGAAATTGACGTTTACCTTTTGATCAATACAAAAAATCGTTGTTTGTTTATCATTTAGAGAGACATGGCTTATCTTAAAATAAATAAACTCATACCAGGAAATCTTCCCAAAGCAATTTTCTTAATGGGGACAGAATATATTATAGTGTACGAATTCTCATATCCTGGCTTCTGGCGAAGCGAGGCAGGGTGGCTCACAATTCGTGCTGTGCGTGTATTAAGTGGAAGCTTGCATGCACGAACTGATTCCTCCAGTTGGCTTTCAGCGTCTATGAAACCCGATCCGTATAATTCTGAAGTTCTAAATGTCCATCTTAACGTGCCATCTACTACCGTTTCGTGTGAAATAACACCGTGTCATCTATGCAATTGTGACGCCAGATCGTGAACTGAGATCGTGCTTTACCGCTGATTAGGCTGAGCGAGACTCTGGCAAATGACATCGAGTAGGTTTGTTGGCAGTCAATCAACTACAAAATAAATCCAATTTCCGCAACTGAATCTGCTACTCAATCGATTTTAAAACTTCGAGCAAATTTTCAATTAACATAAGAGGTCTTATCAACACCGTTTGGTTCGAATAATTCAAAAACTTCAGTTCTTGATTAAAAATACGGCGGAACTTGTTTGGAAAATCTGTCACACTTTAAGGAAAAATGAAAGTTAACAGGAGCGTTACTTAATCGATTTTAAAGCAGATTCAGTTACGGATGTTTGTTGAAAGCTGTTTTTGAAATAAGTTTTATCAAATATTTCCAGTAATTTAAATGCTACTTCTCCGATTAACAATTCGTTAAAAACCTCGTCTCATTTCCTATATCCATTGAGTGATCGAGTTTAAATTCGCATAAAAAAGTGACTACATGCACTTGTGGTAACAATTTGAGTTATAAGCGTAATTAAACAAAAAAAATTGATACTTCCTATTTTAAAGATTAAACAGTTGCGTCATTTCTTCCGTTCTATAGCCCATTTTAAAAAGAATTTGTCAACTCATCGAAATTCCTCTTAAAGTTACTATTTAAAATCGACTTATAATTGATTTTCATTTTATAACTACTAAAAATGTGTTTTTGGATACAATATTGAGATATTTTTTGAATCTTAATTCAGTAAAATACAATACTTAGAATTCATTTTAAGTGCTGTCGGAATCAAGGTGTTTTACCGCCATATTGTGTCTACCTATTTCGACCAAAATGTCTTTTAACACCGTAAAATTGAATGCGAATGGCTGTTTAAACAGAAGGGATGTCAACTTATATCATTTAAATATAGATAAAGTGAGCAATATATTTATTGGTATATTAATGTGTAACTAATAATCGATGGTGATTTCGTGGTCACTTTCGAAAAGTTCACCTAATTCATCTTCACTTTCAGATTGTGAGACTTCATTAATCTCAGAGGCTTTATTTCTTGTAGTACCTCAATTTTTTTGAAATTTTGGGCATCCTTAGAATTAGATATGAATTAGAATAAGTAAAATAAAAGTGAAAATAGTTACCAGTATTATAATCACTTTCACTACTCACGTGCGTGCAATGCACATTTCAATTATTTGTTTTTCAAATTTTTTCAATCATGAAGGTGTATTTGAATGGAACTCACTGTAAAATAAATACCAGAAATATGCATTGCAGGCACATGAGTAGTGACAGTGATTATAATACTGGTAACTATTTTCACTTTTATTTTACTTATTCTAATTCATCTATCTAATTCTAACAAAATTTCAAAAAAATTGAGGTACTACAAGAAATAAAGCCTGAGATTAATGAAGTCTCACAATCTGAAAGTGAAGATGAATTAGGTGAACTTTTCACCCAAAATATGTCTTTTGACACCTCAACGTTTGAATGCGAATGGCTGTTTAAACAGAAGAATTAGATATGAATTAGAATAAGTAAAATAAAAGTGAAAATAGTTACCAGTATTATAATCACTTTCACTACTCACGTGCCTGCAATGCACATTTCAATTATTTGTTTTTCAAATTTTTTCAATCATGAAGGTGTATTTGAATGGAACTCACTGTACAATCAATACCAGAATTGGAAAACAAAATTTTCGTCATACAATTACTTTTGATCTAAGCACTGCAACGATCCCCAGTAAGATGTAGCATTACAAACAGTCAAATATAAAAGTTTTACCTGGAATTCCCCTATTTTCTGTTACAACCGAAGTTGGAATTCTCGAATTTGATTAGAATCGAAATGTTGCTGCCAAATGGTGTTGATATTTAAATGCAAATTTATTTAAATTTGACGTTGCTGACTTGACAGATTGGCACTGTAATGAAATTCCCAACATGTCAAAAGGCACCTCATGATAGAAATAGTTATGCAGTGAACGTACTTTTAGATCCAAGAGGATCTGGAGGGAAGTGATACCGCTAAATTAATTTAACAATTATTATACGGAAATTTAAAAAATTAACTGCGGAAAAATGATTTAACTTAGAAAATAATTGAAGTTAAAATTTTAAAAGGCATCTTTCAACACCTTTGTTTAGTGATTGGTAGAAATGGGGTTAAGTTGCAAACATTATAACCAACCAGACCCGAATCCAGGATTTGGGACGGGGGCCGCGGCGGAGGTCATAAAAATTTTGTATCGTCGTGACGAATGTCAAACCTCAAGGCTAAACTAAACCAAAACTCTTTAACTTTACAGACTTTACTCACCTGACAATAAGAATCATAAAGAACAATACAATACTTTCTATAATTTAATAAAAATTACAATGAAATAATTAGCCAAAAAATGTCCTCGACCGCGTCAAAGCTACAAGTACAAGTGGAATGACTACAAAAATAGGAAAATTTTCGAGCCTGCCAAACCAGAAAGTAATGTTGAAACGCTTTTATTATTTTTTTAAAGAGGGAAATTAAGAAAAAACAGTTGTAATGATTTTAAATAATATCAAGAATTCTGGCTTGGCTCTGGGGGGGGGGAGGCTGTAGCCAGATAACCCCCCCTGGATTCGCCACTGTAACCAACCAACCAGAAGGGAAGTCTTTCCTGCCTTGTATGCGGACAAAATTGTTGAACATTCGAGCTATTCTTTACATTCGAACTATGCTTTAACAAAATGAACAAGTCGAAAATGGTGGAGCCATCTCCTACGAATTACAACCCTTTCAAGCAAGTTCAACCTCTACAAGAAACCCAACTTGCTCCATCCATTACCCGTCTAAAAATGGAGAAATTTGGACTAATTAAACAAATTGACAACCAAGATCCAGGGAACTAAACCCCCCCCCCCCAATTATATAACGCTAAATTCCTGTGATTTTAGTCACTTAGTCACGATTAATTAGATTTACCAATAAACTAATAAGCAAAAATTACATATTCGAAAATATATACACAAAAATATTGATAAGAACACCACACTACACACTCAAATAGAAACTGGAGCACAAAGCCCCAAAAGTCCCGGGACTCTGTCGATATAATCTCAGTGACTTATAAACCTACTTATTCACATGTTTGTCAGTTTAAACATTATACTTTACCCATTATATCATAACAAATTTTTAAAAAACTTCTATATAAATCATGTACATCATATTTCTATTTAAAAAAATATCCTTCAAGAGAAGATTGACTAACAATTGTTCATTATTATACAGATGAAGCATTTTTCATTCAAAGGAAATGCAGAATTTAAAAAGCTAAAACACAAAACTTGTAAAAACGATAATTAAGTTGTCCTGAGGTTCTTTTCAAATAAAGTTTTAACTATAATTACTAGCCTTTTTCAGCTTTCTTATTATCTATCAATTCTAAGATACCAAGTGTTGCAAAGTTTACAGGAAAAAATTCCTTTCTAATTTCAACAAAATTAGGGCAACCATGTATAGAATGTGTTACAAGTCACAGTCTGTCGTCTTTCCAAAGAGTCTAGACTGGTGTTTCGGAAAACACCCGTGTTTAGTCAAAATTTGATTAATATAAAAATTCCCTAGATATCTGTCTTCACGAGTTGAGGCATGAGTCCAAATAGGATCCTAGATTTTAAAGATGTCTCCCAACGGTCTCCCAATAGATGGTTTAATATTAAAATCTATTTCTTCCCTATCAATTGCACTTTTGGCTGGACGATCTGCTTCTACGTTCCCAGTTATAAATACGTGGACTTTTACCCAACGCATTTTTATATTCAAATTTTCCTTAAGCAGGTTCTTTATTTCTTTTATAATGCTTGATTCATTTTTCTTCGACTCCAGCGCTAAAAAGACCTACCTGGAGTCCGTAAAGAAATATATATCTTCTAACTGTTGGAAATTCAAATGAAATTGTTCAGTCACTGAATGAAATGCATCTAATTGGTTAATTTCATGACGTAGCCGAAGTTACGGCACTAGTCGAAGTTGATTGGTTGTTACAATCTATATATATTGTTCATTTGTGTTTTTAAAACAAGCAGTCGAATGGATGGCTGTCAGTGAGTGTGTAAGCTGCAAGACAGCAGCGTGTTTCTTTTTAAGTAAACTGGATTAAAGCTATTTTGTATTTTAAACTGCCGTTAACTCTGGGTTACATTACACTCTCACGACATGCCACCAACCTACACTTTTTCTACTTCCACATTAAGAGAATATGACCCTGCCTCCCAATAATAAAAACAGTGACTTCAATCGCTAATGCGAGTCTGAAACTAGATCACAGAAACTACCAAGGCGATACTGAATGGACCACTTTATCCTCTTCATCGTAGCATGCTGCACCACATACTACTCTGTCTCTCATTTTTGATCCGTCAGTGAACCACTATATATATATCAATGTAATGAAAATCAATCAATACTGAAATTAAATGGGAAGACTGCAGTTAATCGGTAAAAGCGTATAGATGCTCATCAGGGTAAGTAAAATCTATACGAACAGCTAAAAAATTAGAGATATCATAATGTTTTCTGCGAACAGTGCTAGCATAAAGCTAAAAACACTGTCCCTTACCTCGAACATTATGATAAACCAAGAATTCGAATGAATTACCAAATATTAGAAATAATTTTACGAACCTAAGACTGAGGGATGCAGCCAACGGGAGACGTGACAAAGGAATGAACCTAACGCGTCATGTAGGGTCCGGATGTTTACGAAATATCAAGTTACTTTCTTTTGCGCCAAACTTCTAAGGTTGGGGGAGTTTCGATTAAGATTAAGAAACAGATGGAAACAAAGGTGAAAGTGATCTACATTGAGAAAACGATGAAGATTAAATATATGATGATAAAGAAGGAAAAGAGTGTATTTAAAAATTAAGGTGGAAACGGTAAGTGTTAAATAATATTTGAATTTGAAATCCATTAATAAACGACTGAAAGATGCGTTTTCGAGGTAATCACATTAGACCTGTCTGGCTTGAGAGACCCTACCACAACGTTGATTGATTTTCATGACACTGATATATTTTCCACAAATCTTCTTGAATTGCAGCATTATTGCGCATTCGTTGCGCTTGTGTTTTATATTATCTTCCTCTTGTATATATATATATATATATAAAAGTGGATATATATATATATATATATATATCCCCTCTTTTGTTTATTTTCTCTCCATAAGAACTCTCGGCATTTTCTTCCCAAAGATTTTTTCTTGACATTTTGTATTATGAATGTTTATGTTGATTATGTTGTTTTTACAATTCCGTTATGATTGTTTCTTATTTGTTATATATATATATACATAAAGCAGTGGTTTAAAAAAAAACTGAAAACAAAATTCATAAACAAGATCAAAATAAAGCAGTTCAAAATTAGGATTTTAACATCTCCAGGTTAAAGAAATGCTTAGATAATTAAAATAACTGATTTTAAAAAATGAAGTGATGATCAATAGCTTCTGGTGTGTGAGTGAGTATAAGTTAACCCTTAAATGCCCAGTTTTTCCTTTAAGCAACATACCCAATTTTGTCTTCTAAACTCTTGAGAATAAGACTGAAACTCTAACGCCTGTTGTTGCCAATAGGATACATACTGAAATATTTATTAAAACAATTTACAATATATAGATGGCAACCTGAGTGCTAATAAAACCAGCGGGAGTGGCCTCCCCTAAACTTTCTCGTATACTTTCCCAAAAAGGTGCTGTTTCCCCTCCCACCGCCTGGATAAATTAGAAGACCACATACCAAATTTCAAGTATCTAATGTAAGTTACTAAAAGATTTGCACATATCTAAGCAGCCTTTTAGCTTGCCAGCAATATCTCCGATCTGATTATTACAAATTTACTACCGATAGTTGTAGTTGAAAATAGCATGCACATTGGCAGACAGCGGCGGTTTTTCGCACAGGTGTTAGAGGCGCTCGCCTCGTGCCTCAAAACCTTGAGGGGGCTTCAAAATCTATTCGATCTATATACCAGTGCTAAACCTACGACAAATTTAAATTAGGTAGGGGTAGGGCCTCAAAACAATTTTGCGCCTGTGGCCTCATACAGTCAAACCCCGCCACTGTTGGCAGAGTGCTTAAGAAATTAAAAAAGCATGAAAAACAGAACTGATGAATCAATTGACACTAATTTTGGTTTGTTACTTTATAACTTTACTTTTAACA
>BGPR01032099.1:1051-17677 GCA_013235015.1 Araneus ventricosus | reverse complement strand
AAGAATAATTTCTGATACAGATTTTAAACTCTCGATTGGAAAATAATAAAGTCAATAAATTTTTGGTGCTTCTTTTTGAGCTATTGTTTTACAGTTGGTTGTAATTAGTACAGTAATTAGAGTGAAAAACCATGATTAAAAATATTTCGATGTTATTTAATAGAGTTCTAAAAAGACTGCTTTATGAAAAGGATGAAATATTCCATTAATGTCTAAATAGATGGTTTCACATCTAAAGTCGGCATAGGAGCAAAAGAAAGAACTATCAGTGTACACTACTATTGAATAATATAAAATTAACGAATATCATACGAAAACCAAACGCTCTCATCTAGCCTGAATAAAAATAATCTATAAGTATGTATCGTATCTTAAAGATCTTTACCATTGGTGATTTTTCCGATTTGGATGCTTTCAGGCAGTGATTTAGGGCACTATAATCTGAAACAAATCTTTTTATGTCACCTTAAAATTCATTAAAATTAATATTTTTAATGACATATGTTTTGTTTTTATGTTCTTTTTCTGTTCCTATTCAGTAAAACACAAGTCTTCCGCAACTACGCCATGCTGTACACAAAAAAATGTGTTTAATATTTTCTTTGGAATAATTAATTAACGCTCAAATAAATTTAAGGCACCGATTTCAAGAAATTTCTATTAAAGTATGTTTCAAATACCAAGATTGGTTTAATTGTGAAGTGAAATTAAATTCGGAAGAAAATTTATTTAAGGGTTTTCTTTTTTTTAATTTTTTTAGAGAAAAATATAAAAATGTCGGCAGAAAATCATTTTTAGAAACTTCTTTTACATAAATATTAAAGATTTTTAAACGATCGTAAAATATAAAAATTCGACGGGATGCTGTGGCTGCAAAACAGCCGATGGGAATGAGGGGCGTAGAATTACTTACCTTACTCAACCGTGACTTTTTGTGACTAAAGTAGCTGTGTGTGACTAAAACTCTACTGTCTGTAGTGACTAGTAGTCTAGTGTGACTATGTGAATCTGTGTAAAAGTCTTCGCAATTTTCACCAATTTTGCAACTCGACTATGACTAAACCATAATTACAAATTCTAAAATTATTTTTGCAATCTTCAATGTCTACCTTTCTCTGTTAAGTGAAACTAAATCCAACTCTCTATGTTATTTGTTTACGGAGCTATAAGCGTTTAACTTTAGCGTGAAAAGCGTCAAGTTTAATTTATTAATGATGTTTTAGTATGGTATATATAACCTAATTTAGTTATAATATATTCACTATAAATGCGGAATTGTATTTCGTATATAGCTCTTGGCATTATAATTGCTAAGACTTTGAATTGGTAAGCATTTAGTTATATCTTCTCGTTCTTATCTTGAAATATTTTGGAGATTTACTTCTATACTTTTTGCTTTTTCCAACAATTGGCTTTCGCAGAAGGTTGGCGCCTTTAAAATTTTTATTTAATGCGACATAATCGGTTCCTAAGATCGATTGGAATTTGATTTTTGGAATTCTAATGCTGGGTTGTCTTTTTCATTGTAATAGTTTATAATCTAATTGTCTTTCTGTATCTCATTGTATGATTATTAATAAGGTAACATTATTTTACATTTAATTTTAATTATTAGTTTAATAGGTGTATATACTGAAAATGTTATTTGAGTTTTAATTGTTTGTAAAATAATATATATATATATATATATATAGTGAACTCTCACTTATACGCGCTCTCTTTTATACGCGTTTTTTCGGCGGTCCCGGCTAGGGATATAGGAAAACAATGATAAGTCCTATTCATTTATGCGCCGCACTAAAAACGCACCTCTCCCTTATGCGCGTCGGAAAAATTTTCTTAGTTCAAAAAGTTTTTTTTCCAGCAGAGAAAAAACCCTTTTTGTTTTGTTTCTAAGAATGCATTCCCTCGCCCTTCCTCTTTTCTTCAGATTCCAGGAACACATTCCTCTAACTTATACACAGGGGTGTACGAGGGGGTTCTTGTGATTGACGTCAGTAAAAGTCGCATTTATACAGCATCCAATTAGAGAGGTTAGTATTTTATGTAGCACGTGGCATTGATCGCTAACGAAAGAACCATTTGTGTTGTTTTAGTTATGGTTAGATGGTTATGATGGTAACGAAATTGTCGCTTTCATTTAAAATGCAGTTATTAAGAAATTCAAAGAAAATCCTTGCACCTCGGAAAGAGTTCTAGCGGAACATTTTAATGTTCCAGAATCGACATTGAGAGCGATTTTAAAAAATCGGGAGTATTTCTATTTTCTTTGTGTTCTTAAAAAATAATTAATGGAAGTCATACACGTATTTGCATTTTGAAACATCTTATTTACATTTTTCAGTAGTATTAATTAACAATACATGTACAATGTATTGAAGTTTCACTTTTAAGCTCCCCTTTGTGATTTTTCACTTATGCGCGTTTTTTTCGCTGTCCCCTGCGCCCGCGCTTAAGTGAGAGATCACTGTATATACAATAATAAAAAAATACAGAAATCAAAATAAAAGACATTTCTATACAAAAAAGCAATAACCAATCAAGAAATTAATACTTGAATCGAAGAAATACTAATTCAAATGAAGTAAACATTAGGGAATAGATACTTTATGGTTAACATAAATTCTAAAACATTACTTATTGGTTGATTTATTAATTTATTGGTTACTTTCGTATTTTCTTTTCTGAAACGATTTTAATGGCTTCTTTTGTTTGCATATATATATATGAATTTAAAAAACTAAAATCAAATTACCGTATTAATAACCATACAAATAAAATACAAAAGACAGTTTGATTACAGACTATTACTACCATGAAAAAGACAACCCAGAATTGGAATTCCAACAATCAAATGCCAATCAGTTTTTGGAACCGATATGTGTAGCATTAATCTCTAGGTTTGTTGCGCCAATCCTCTGCGAAAGCCAATAGTTGGAAAACGAAAAAATAAGGGAATAAATCCCCAAAATCTTTCAAGATTCAATAGTCTTAATTATTGTTATGATTTGAGCATATATATATATATATATATTGTCTTCGTTTTTGTAGTCGTTAAACAAAAAACACAGGCCGAGTTATTCTAAATTTTCTTTTAATGATCGGAGAGTGACGGAATGTACGTACATCATGCTTTAAGTTTCATGCCAAAAAGAGAGCAGAAAATCCCTGCTTTTTCTCAGGTAGGGATTTAGCAGATAGTCGTGTGATCAAAGTGAAGGGAATAATAGCTATTTTTAGTATATTACGTAAGTGTTTTAGGGAAAATGCATGTAGGCAGTAAGTCGCTGATTTCGCGAGTTGTGTGCGCGTGGAAACGATTAAAATATTCTTTTAGTACCAAATATATCAAAACGAGAGATTTAATAAACCTCCAGAGAGGGAAAAGAACGAAACTGGAGTTTTAGACAAGCGATTTTGGAATAGATTAAGATTTTAAAATATATAATATTAGAATTTGAAATAAAATCAAGTGAGATTATCACATATATATATATATATATATATGAAATCAAATTTCAATGGAGAGACAAAGGGAAAAAAAGAACTGATGCTACTTCAGGGAAGGTGAAATCCGTACTAACTCTCCATACTAACCATAATATAATTTTTAAAAATCCCAACACTTTCTGCAAACAGTGTTAGATATAAGCTAATAGAACACTGTTATCAGAACACAGAATCTTCTGATCTGTTCTTATCTAAATTCTGTATCTTACGTTTCTTAAACAATTCCTGGATTAGCTAAGTTTCTTTTATCTCTGACCTCTTTTTAATATAAATTTTGATCTTTATCCAATCAGCACGGTCTACGTTTAATTCAGATAATTTGAATTGTACTTTTATATTCACTTTTTTTTCCCAGGAGCCTCCAGCTTCGATACATAGAGATTGGACTGTGTTTGAATTTTCTTTATTTTTCACAGTTGGATCGATATGCAGTGGGCTCCACGTAACGGATGGCTCCGTGACTTGCTCCAACAGCGGAGATAAAACTGTCTGTCGAGTACACTGTGAAGGCGAGGACAAGGGAAAATTCACGTGCACTGAAGACGAAGGATGGACCCCAGAACTCCCCACGTGCGCGAAGCCAATTGAAGGTAATACTTTCCGTGAACTCCCCGAACACTGAGGCATGCTTGTTGCAAACATTTTCTCAAATTCTGCAAAACGCATGCACTTTAAAAGGCATCAATTTTCATGAAATGCACTAGACAATCAATTAATTATTAATTTAAAACAAATTAACCATTAATTTATTTTGATCTTATAAATATAAGATCTGAAAGATCAGCATTTAACAGGTTGACTGCCTCTCACTCCGGATGAAGTTATTCGTTATCTTCCTCTCAGATGATCCCCTCTCTGCCATCTCTTGACTACAGTAGAGGAGGGCTCGTCTAATTAGATAGTATGTGCTAATCACAGCGGTAACCAACGTGCTAAAACGAATAAATCTAATTTAAAACTGAAATCTAAAAAATATCTTTGTCCATGGAATTTTAGGAAGATGCACATATAAAAATGAAGTATTATTAGTATCTGAAAAGAAAATGAAAAAAGGGAAAAGCGGGTTAGTCCACTTAGCTCTCCAGGATTATAAAATCATTCAAATTTTTAATTCCGTTAGTAAATGTTTTATCTTCTGGACTAAAACAAAAGTCCTTTTCCTTTCGTCCTGAAAAAGTCATTCAGTGAGAGCACGAAAAATGAATCACTTCGCTTCATCCACGGAAAGCAATTTATCGCATTGGAAACGTGACTGAGCCGGTAGAAACCTATCACTGTACTGAGAAAGCACGACAAGGAACGTGAATCGGCTTCTGATTTCCAAGACAATTCTTTTCTAAACACAGAATGAACGCAGAGCACTTGCATATCGATTTCTATCCTAATCGAAAAACCGTGAAAAGAAAATGTAGAAAGAAAGACATTCGAGGGACAAGAATTAGCCTTTGCATATTGTGAAGGAAGACGAAGGCAAATTAATTTGGCCTATCTTACGGGCACTCTTACTACCAGTATGCACAGCTGAAACGAAGTTTTCAACCATGAAAATTAAAATGATTGCTTATAGAAAATATTATGCTCTTTGTTTAAATTTGTGATAACAAGTAAAAAGACAAATAGAGAATTGAAATTATATTGTAACTATTGGTGATTAAAAAAGATAACTCCTCTTTGGTGAGAATTACAAATACTGTATCTCGCTGATTTTAGTTTCATTCGAAATTATTATCTGATAAACATTCAAGTATGATATAAGAACTTGAAATATGCGTAGTATCAAGAGCTTGAGATCTGGAACTTTAGCAGGAAGAGAATAGTTCATGGAAGTTAAAGAATTGTTCTAAAAAATTCAATTAAATATCCTCAACTCTTTATCATAAACTACGAAAAGTATTTTTGAACCCAAAACTTCACATGCATTTTGGTTTCATAAGAATAGGTAATATCTCATTGCCTTCACAACACGAATGTTCCATGGTGTTTTATGTTCTATCCTAATGCCAACCACATATATATAAATCCATGTCACGCTAACCTTTCATGTACAAAAGTGTCTCGAGTATCCGGGGTCTGTATCAGCCGAAGTCTGTGTTAACCGCGTCGGTACCAGAAAGTAGGACTGTGTTTTTCATCTTTTAATAAGTCAATACATTTTCAGAAAAGGGTGTGAAAGTTGGCATTGGATCCGATTTTTACGATGCAAAGGCTTATAAAAGGTTGTTATTTGGAGGAGATATATGATAATTCAAATAATTATTCAGAAAAAACAAATAAAAGCACAGTTCCATTCTTAAATACTTCAATAGCTATGCGAATTAATTCCAGGCATTTTCATGAAAAATGGCACTGTAAATATGCCGGGGAGATTCGCGGTATTGCGCGGAAGAAAATATTCTTTTGGGAAGAAACCCTTTAAAATAAAATTATAATATAAAGAAACAATCATATCAGAAGCGTAAGCTACATAATGAAAATAAACATTCATAATAAACAAAATGTCAAAAATCAATGAAAAAAATCGATTGTCAGAAAAGGCAGAGAGTTCTAAAAGGGAGAAAATAGAAGTATAAACAAAAACAGAAAATAAATGTAAAACAGAAACGCATCGAATTTGCAATTAATGCTGTAATGCTAGGAGTGTTGTGGAAATATATCAAATTCAAATTTAAATGGAGAGTCAAAAGAATGGAATGCTTTCCGTTAAAAGCGTATCGAGGTTCATCAGGGGATCCATGCGGACCGCATTAGAAACATCCTAACACTTTCTGCAAACAGTGTTAGCTAATAAAGGTGAAAAACATTGCTTCACCAAGAGCGTTAGGATAAAACAAGAAACCAAATGTGAATGACAGAGGAAGAATTATATAATAATACATAAATACCAGAAAATGGATAGATGCTACCAGCAGGCGCGAAGACAAGTAATATGATACTTTGAAAACATCCGGTTCCCATTTCAATACGTACAATCTTTCTTGCCTTCTGTCCTGCTGATTTCATCTATCAATTTTTTGGTATGTATATATTTTAGCTCTTGGTCGATGCGTTTTTACCGAAACTAATTCCATTCTTTTGACTCTCCATTAAAATTTGACTTTGATATATACAGTGTGTCCCAAAAAGTGAAACAGCCCTTTATTTTCTTAAATATTGGCTAATATTTCCAACTACAAACTTCACCAAATAAGGCGAAAATTTTACGAAAATCTTTGTCTTCAGAGGAGGTTGTTAATAAAGTGTTTTAAAAAAATTAGAATTTTGCACGGCTCTCATACAGAAAAGTGTCTGAGTTCAATGTTCCTCTTACATTCATATGTGTATATACTAAGTTTCACGATTCTATCTGCAAAATCTGCAGAGATATATTTATTTCGAAATTTAAAGGACTTCTCACAAATTTAAATGGAAGTGTTTTTTGCAGAAATGCAAATTTATCTAGGACGGAAAACTGCGAAATGCAAATATTTGTCCAGTTGTACATCATCCAATTGTCATGACTTGGAAATAATTTGCTAACAACGCATAACTCGCTATCATTGGCAGATAGTTGCAACTATCGACTTGATAACGAAAACCAGTAGAACTTGAGAAGTGAAAATATAAGCAACACAGAAATTTTAGCCTATCACTGAACAAGAATATTAAATCATTTCCTCTGTATGGTGTGCATATTATAAAGCTTAACCTAAAGATTGCAGTGGCTCGTCCTGGAGGACTGCAAAGTTGCAGAACCTACTAGAATTATTTTACAAATTCATATTTTCGTTTTTAATCTTATTATTATATTATTTATGGAATAAAATTCCTAAAGCTGCCTAGGACTCTCTTAAATAACACTATCACAATCTCCTGTGTACATTGTGTATGATAATCAATTGCTTGTTGCAGGATTCTCCAAAACTGTTTTCGAATGAATTGCAAATTTCTGGCATTTTACGAAATGGTGCTTATTGTTTGCACACCATTGTACAATTTTTATTAATGTTTGGTAATACAAAATTATAACAAAGCAGAACATTAATTTTGAAGAGGTTGTGCCAGATCAGGTGTCGTCCTCGTTATCAGACCACGATTCAAAAGTCCAGGTCCGTCCTACAATAGCCCTCGTTTGTTTCAAAACGGGACGTTAAAGTAACTTAGGGGTCTATTCTGGTACCACCGGTTGGGTTCCGCACGTTAAAAACGGAACCCAACCCAACTCTCAACCCAACCGAGGATATTAGAATAGACCCCTAAAATATGCCCTTTACATCAAACATACATTCACGCAAGTATTCATCAACAGCCGATTTAATCTGCCATAACTGTTCCTTTGTTACGTTCTAAATATTTCAAATTGCGCTCAAAAATAAATAAGCATAAGGAGGTTTCAAGAGACAGTTTTGTAACAATTAATTAAATAGTTATTTTTTATTACTAAAAAATTATTAGTAGTAAGAAAAAATTATTATTAAAGTTTATTTTGTAAGCAAAAATATCCCCCTCTCCTCCCGAAATGCCGGGTACATTACCTAGCGTGATATAAAAAACTGCAAAATCATTCTGAGTATCGATTTGTATTTTGCAGGAGCAGACAACGAGGAAGTTCTGAATGCAGAAAACGCCGGCTGTCCCGTCGCCCGTCTCTGCATGAAAGCATGTCAGGAACAAGGCAAACGTGTTGGAAGATGTACCGGCAAATTAGGTAAACATTGTATTTGCAGCTGAAACGAAGATTTCAACCATGGAAATTAAAATCATTGCTTATATAAAATATTGTGTTCTTTGTTTAAATTTTTGATAAGAAGAGAAATAGACAATTGAAATTGCATTGTAACTTTCAGTGATTAATAAAGATAAATTCTCCTTGGTGAGAATTACAAATACTGCCTCTTCCTGATTTTAGTTTCATTCAAAATTGTTACTTGACAAACATTCAATTATGACAGAAGAACTTGAAATATACGTAGTATCAAGAGCTTGAGATCTGGATCTTTTAGCAAGAAGTTTAGTTTTAGCTACTTTAACGCCGCGTTTTGAAGCAACACGAGGGCTATTTTGAACCACTGTCATTTGATGAGGGCGACGCCTGAGGGGGCACTCCCTCTCCAAACTTCCACACCACACCAATGGGAGGGCGTTTGGCCACTACGTATGATTTGGCGTGCAATAGGCTCTATACACGGCGGATCTTCGGTGAAATCGGTTTCGAACCTGGAACCCACCGGCCTCAAGCCCGAGACCTTACCCTTAGGCCACCGAGGCCCTTTAGCAGGAGGACTATGACTCATGGAAGTTAAATAATTGTTCTAAAAAAATCAGTTAATTATCCTTAATTCTTTATCATAAGCTGAGAAAAATATTTTTCAAGCCAAAACTTCACATGCATTTTGGTTTCATCAGAGAAGGTAATATCTCAATGCCAGCACAATACAAATGCTTAATGGTGTTTTGTGTTCTATCCTAATGTCACTCATATATATATAAATCTATGTCACGCTAACCTTTCATGTATAAAAATACCTTGATTATCCGGGATATGTATCAACCGAAATCTGTGTTAACCGCGTGGGTACCAGAAAGTAGAACTGTGATTTTCATCTTTTAATAAGTCAATAAATTTTCAGAAAAGGGTGTGAAAGTAGGCATCGGATCCGATTTTTACGATGCAAAGTCATATAAAAGGTTGTAATTTGGAGGAAATATATGATAACTCAAATAATTATTCAGAGAAAACAAATAAAAACACAGTTCCATTCTTCAGTACTTCAATAGCTATGCGAATTAATTCCAGGCATTTTCATGAAAAAATGACACTGCAAATATGCCGGGGAGATTTGCGGTATTGCGCGTAAAAAATATTCTTTTGGGAAGAAACCCTTTAAAATAAAATTATGCTATAAAGAAACAATCATATCAGAAGCGTAAGCTACATAATGAAAATAAACATTCATAATCAACAAAATGTCAAAAAGCAATGAAAAAATCTATCGTCAGAAAAAGCAGAGAGTTCTAAAATGGAGAAAATATAAGTATAAACAAAAGCAGAAAATAAATAAAAAACAGAAAATTACAATTAATGCTGCAATGCTAGGTGTGTTGTGGAAATATATCAAATTCAAATTTAAATGGAGATTCAAAAGAACGGAATGTTTTCCGTTAAAAGCGTATCGACGTTCATCAGGGGAAGTGAAATCCATACGAACTGCATTAGAAACATCCTAACACTTTCTGCAAAGAGTGTTACCTAATAAAGGTTAAAAACATTACCTTCACCACGAGCGTTAGGATGAACCAAGAAGCGAAATGTGAATGACAGAGGAAGAATTATATAATAATACATACATGCCTGAAAATGGATAGATGCAACCAGCAGGCGCGAAAATAAGTAATATGATACTTCGAAAACATCCTGTCCACATTACAATACGTACAGCTCTTTCTTGCCTCCTGTCCTGCTGGTTTCATCTATCAATTTTCTGGTATGTATATCTTTTAGCTCTTCGTCGATACGTTTTCACCGAACCAAATTCCATTCTTTTGACTCTCCATTGAAATTTGACTTTGATACATACAGGGTGTACCAAAAAGTGGAACAGCCCTTTATTTCCTTAAATATTGGCTAATATTTCCAACTACAAACTTCACGAAATAAGGCGAAAATTTTACAAAAATCTTTGTCTTCTGAGGAGGTTGTTAATAAAGTGTTTTTAAAAAATTAGAATTTTGCACGGCCTCTCATACAGAAAAAGTGTCTGAGTTCAATGTTCCTCTTGCATTCATATGTGTATATACTAAGTTTCACGATTCTATCTGCAAAATCTGCAGAGATATATTTATTTCGAAATTTAAAGGGCTTCTCACAAATTTAAATGGAAATGTTTATTGCAGAAATGTAAATTTATCCAGCACAGAAAACTGCGAAATGCAAATATTTGTCCAGTTGTACATCATCCAATAGTCATGACTTGAAAATAATTTGATAATAACGCATAACTCGCTTTCATTGGCAGGTAGTTGCAACTATCGACTTGATAAAGAAAAGTAGTAGAACTTGAGAAGTGAAAATATAAGCAACACAGGAAAGTAGCCTATCACTGAACAAGAATATTAAATCATTTGCTCTCGATGGTGTGCATATTATAAAGCTTAGCTTACAGATTGTGGCGGCTCGTCCTTTAGGACTGCAAAGCTGCAGAACCTACTAGAATTATTTTAAAAAGTCATATTTTCGTTTTTATTCTTAGTTGCTTAGTTTTCCACTCTGAAAGTCGTTCGTGAATCAATAAAAATGGAAATTTAACAAAAACGAGGCAAGAAGACAGAAAAGTAAACAGCAAGTAAGACAAACAAAAGATGAGGTTTCAAGCCAAATATTCTTGGAAACACCAAAATTCGCTCATTACGCACAAATAAACGACATGAATGGCGAAGGCGAAAAACTATCCTGCAGGAAGGGCAAAAGTCTCGGACCAGTTTGTCGATGGATAGTTCCATCAAAAGGGGAGGAATCGACGCGTTTTTGAAATTTTCTTTTCCCTATAACTTCCTTACTATTGTAGATAATTCAAATTAGGCGAATAATTACCTCATTATAATGAAAAACTATTGTAAAATGTTTTTAGCGCAATTAACCCTTAGACTTTAAATGTTGATAACCCTATTCGTAGACAAGAACAAGAGGCCGTGGTGCCTCGGTGTGGAGTCTCGGCATTGAAAACAAAAACTCACGGGTTCGATATTTGATTTCACTGAAGTTCTGCTGTGTGTACACGCCACACAGTGTTCTCGCAGTGTCTTGGCACATGAGGAAGTCAGTGTCAAACTTCGAATAAGAATGGCTGAAAAGAGTCGCCAATAACCTCGTCTCCCGGCATAAAATTCGTAGGATTGACAAATTCATAAACGAAAACAAAGATCTTTTCCGGTCACCCTAGCCTTGTACTTTCCAGCGAGCTGAACCAACATGCGCCAAATTACAGGACATTCCCCCCTCATTCGAAAAAGAAGGGTAAAACAACATCTAAAGAAAAGAGAACTATTAAGAACTAGTAGTTTAAAGGTGAAAATGCCTTTGCTGTTAATAGAGTAAATATTTCTTTCTTTTTTTTTTCTTAAATAAAATTCCCGTGTCTCGCCCATGAAATCGTTCATTGACAGGGCTGGTCATGGGTACGGGGGTAAGAGACGGCGTTCTGTTCTGTGTGTACAGGTCTGGAGCATGCTATATCTGCTGAGGGAGTAGAAGCCTGGAGAGGGGGCATGCTAAGTCTGTTGAGGGAGTAGAAGCCTGAAGAGGGGGCTGCAACTCTTAACGGCTTTTGTAAATCGATTGTAGCCTACTTACTTAACTTAGGTAGAACGAAAGTAGCCTTCACGAAGCCAATTATTATTATTATTATTATTTCATCGCTAGCCGCCTTCGGCGTCCAGCTTGCGCCCGGGAATACTGATTTTGTTTAAATGTCATTGAATCTCTTATCATAATTTGATATTTTTTGGTTTCTTTTACAAAGTATTTTTAAACTTCAAGTTAGGATAGACATTTAAGCCTTTGATTTATCCATTATCTTATATTATAATCCATAATCTTTGAGCTTATTTGAAATATTTCCAAATATACTTACTATCTCAGAGGAGTCAGTTTAAGAATTTCGCAGAAAAATTCATGAAATAAATGAAAGGAAAATCTATTAAGACCATAACATTAACTATCAATAATGAAAGAGAAACATGTAATTAAATCTCTAGAGGAAAAAGGAAAAAGAGGAAAGTATATGTGTGTTTGTTTGTTTTTAGGTTTTTTATGCACGTCCATACCGTTGAAGTTACGGCGACCGAATTTGGCACAGTGATGGATTAGCACAGTAGGGAGCTAACGCCGTAAAAATCACTTTGTAAAAAAGCGAAAATTATTATTACATCACCTTAAAGTGCAAAAAATCATCTTTAATGATAAAAATTTAATTGTTGTACAATTTTTTTTCTAACTGTTATTAACGTTTCAAAATTAATTTTAAACAAATTCAATTCAATTTTAATCAAATTCAAACTAATTTATTGTTTATTTATTTATTCATTTAGCATCAAATCCTTTATTCACGTGCTTTTACCACTGTTAAAGTTAAGAAAATATTGCTTTTTTTTGGTGAAGGTAGACTTTTTACTTCTGCTGTTATTTCGCAGTATGCACCTAACTTCAGTTTTATTTTTTAGCAGCTTTTAATATGCCCTCAAATATCCAATGACGACAGATTAGTTACTACGCGATGTTTCGTTTAAATTTCACAAATTTTTGAATGATCCTAATCAGTGTGTAGTGACCGGGGAGTGAGGGAAGCATAGATGTCGCCGAGGCCAGTTTTAGGGGCTCAAGTTTAAAGAAAACATTACTGCATTTATGCCAGTTTCTAAAGCAAAATACAATGAAGCAGCGTAAAAATAATATCAGGCCCCGAAGGCCATTTGTGCTTGCTAAGCAAATAACGACTGGTGTAAAAAAATCATATTCCCTGGTCTCCACAAACCCACGCTGCGCCACTGCGTGACCATGATAACAAAACATTAATATGTTTGTGTCACTTTTTAGAGTCAAATACAATAAGGAGCCAAAAAAGTCTTTCTCCAGGGCTGCGTTTACGTAAGTTAAGCCTCTTATGATAAAGGGTGAGAGGAGAAAAAATCATAGTATGACCCGAGCGCCACTGACCCTCGCTACGCCACTGTCAGTATGCAAAGTTATTTAAAGTTTGACCGAGTCCCGTTCATACCGAAGAGAGAAGGCCTAGGGAGAAAAAGAAAGAATGATGCTTCCGGTCAGGCACACAAGCACAGAAAAGAAGAAATGGGGCAGTAAAAATCATGATATGAAGTATTTCTGTTGTCTCGGTAGCAAAGATGGGGGTGGGAAGATGCAATACCAAGGGTTGTCAGAGTCGTGTGAAGTGGTTCAAAATATGGAGACAAAAAGAAGAGATTAGTTTAGCTGCTGGACAATGGTTCAGAGACATAAGAGATGGAAAAAGAAAATCCACGAAAGACGTTACAATGAGAAACTCTTTAATTAAGTTTAAAGTGCTATAAGAACTTGAACTTGAAAAGATTTCTACCCCGATTAACGCCGGGTGTATAATCTAGTATTTGTATAAACAATGAATATTATTTGAATTTCATTTCATTGCACTTTCAATTGAATAAAATTCCTACTACTATTTCAAAACAATCGCTACAAGGTGCACATTCGCAACCCTTCAAAGTATATCCGTTCCAAAACAGGTGACTCTAAGGGTGTGTCCTTTAGAGCCCCAATAGACACACACAGTACAGATACATATTCGCTTTTATTATTAATACAAATATTAACTTTCCAATCTATTTGCAGTGCATTCTTATACTATATTAACCTATTATATGTCAAAATACTATTATTTCAATTTAAAAAAAAAACATTAATATGATAAAATGAATTAAATATCAAAGGAGGTCTATTTCTGAATTTTTTAAAAATTAGAACTGCATTAATCAACATATCATTACAATTAATTAGATTTTTATTCATAAAATTAATTTTTATTGTATTTTAACTTTTATAACAGTCAATTCAACATTTAGATGCAGAAATCAAGAATAAAAATTCCACTATTTAGAACAAATTTAAATAAAACAAGCTTAATTGGTTATGTGATATATCCGATATGCTAAAAGTCTATAAGTCAGTAAAATTCGCCGAGAAAACAAAAAGAGGCTTTTAAAAACATGTAAGTTAGCATTAAGCTTTCCCTGAAATGATTCAAACTCTTCTTTCTTTGTATCAGATTAGAAATTTGTAGACCGCTACTCAGCTTGAAAAACAAAACTCTCAAATTTCTCCTAGTTTAGAAAACTTTAAGCAAGATAAACAGAATCCAGATTTGATTTTTTTACTTTTGATTACTTGCTCAAAAGTATTTAAAAGCCGCAACACAGGAAGAAAGCACCAACCTTGTGTGAAGGTAAACTGTTGAAGATGGCTCTCCTCACTGCGCTTCGGTACTCGCTTCTTGCTTTGCTGGGGTTAAGCATTCGACAGGATGCACCGCCCCCGATGTAAGTAACAAGTAAGTAAAACCCGAAAGAAATTTCTCATTCTTTATGGCGTAAGTCCTTTAGTACCACTTCTTTTTTAACCAAAGAAGTGGACTGTTTCTCAGATAGAAAGAACTAATTTGTGTTTGAGAACTAAGAAATGAAAAGGACAATTAATCAATTTAGAATAAAATGGCAGTGAACGGAAAAATACACGTAAGAAACAGGTAAGTAAAATTTTATAAAAATTTTCCATTCTATATGGCGAAAAGCATTTAATCCGATTTCGCTTTTAACCAATGAATGATTTGTATTTTGTTTCTCAGAGAGAAAGGGCTAATTTCATTCTGAGATCTAAGCTATGATATCGAACATTCAAAGAGTTTGCATTAAAATGCAAGGAAAACAGCGAGAAAGAATAATTTCTGATACAGATTTTATACTCTCGATTGGAAAATAATCAAGAAAATAAATTTTTGGTGCTTCTTTTTGAGCTATTGGTTTACAGTTTGTTGTAATTAGTACATTAATTAGAGTGAAAAAATTATGATTAAAAATATTTCGATGTTATTTAATGGAGTTCTAAAAAGACTGCTTTATAAAAAGGATGAAATATTCCATTAATGTCTAAATAGATGGTTTCACATCTAAAGTCGGCATAGGAGCAAAAGAAAGAACTGTCAGTGTACACTACTATTAAATAATATAAAATTAACGAATATCATATGAAAATTTAAAATAAAATAAACTCTGCACCTTTATTCCTTGAATTCGTCCTATATTTCAGTGCGAGAATGACGCTTAATGTGTTGGAAAATGGTTTGAGTTCATGTGAAGGAAAACCAAACGTTCTCATTTGACATGAATAAAAATAAACTGTTAGTATGCATCGTATCTGAATTTCGTATCTTAAAGATCTTTTCCATTGATGACTTGAATTTTTTTTCCGTTTTTGATGCATTTTGGCAGTGATTTAGGGAACTACAATCTGAAAAAATATTTTTATGCCACCTTAAAATTCATTAAAATAAATATTTTTAATGTCATAAGTCTTGTTTTCATGTTCTTTTTCTATTTCTAAAATTGTTGAGTAAAACACAAGTCTGCCGCAACTACGCCATGCTGAACCCCAAAAAAATGTGTTTAATATTTTCATTGGAATAATTCATTAACGCTCAAAAAAATTTAAGACACCGATTTTAACAAATTTCTTTTAAATTCTGTTTCAAATACCAAGATTAATTTAATTGTGAAGTGAAATTAAATTCGGGAGAAAATTTATTTGAATGTTTACTTTTTTAAATTTTTTTAGAAAAAAATATAAAAATATCGGCAGAAAATCATTTTTAGAAACTTTTTTAACATAAATATTAAAGATTTTTAGAAGATCGTGAAATATAAAAAAATCAGTGGGAGGCTGTGTCTGCGAAACGGCCGCTGGGATTGAGGGGCGTAGACTTACATACCTTATTCAATCGTGACTTTCTGTAACTGAAGTAGCCGTATGTGACTATTAAATATATTGTCTATAGTGACTATTAGTCTAGTGTGACTAAGTGACTCAATCTATGAAAAATACCTCGTCATTTCCTCAACCTTTGCAACTAGACTGTGACTAAACCTTAATCACAAATTCTAAAATTATTTTTGCATTCTTCAATGTCTACATTTCTCTGTTAAATGAAACTAAAACGAGCTCTCTATGTTATTTGGTTGCGGAGCTACAAGCGTTTAACTTTAGCACGAAATTTGAAGTAATTCAACTATTTTTGAGTAATATTTCGAGCGAACGATGAATGAATTGCCTTAGTCTGCGTGCGCGCGCATAGGTCGCTGTGACGTCATCAAATCTTTTCGTGATGTTCATCAAATTTGCAACTCGACTGTGACTAAACCGTAATTTCAAATTCTAAAATTCTTTTTGCAATCTTCAATATCCAACTTTCTCTGTAAAATGAAACAAAAACTAAATCTCTATGTTACATCTGGACATATTTTAACGTACAGTAATGGAGAAGTAGTTTTAATGAAATACAAATAGTAGAAGTTTTTGTAGTTTATTTGTCTTCCGAA
>BGPR01032098.1:0-17677 GCA_013235015.1 Araneus ventricosus | reverse complement strand
TTTAAAAATAGTTGATTACACGCAGTAAATTTTAAAATAAAACAAATTTAATTATACACAGTTGCTGGGCAAAGGTGTAACTACTTTACCATTCTTTTTTCTGTTTATTTTTTAAAAAATCGTTTGACAATGCTTTCATTGGTTCTTAAAGAATTCTAAAGCTTATTTAATTAGATTAAAAAGTCGCTGCAGAGTTAATATTGCCTGTCATCATTATCTGCGTTTTCTACGAAATAACAAATATGTAATATTTTAATTGAAAATATATAACTTTGAGTATTACGAGTTTCGAAGTTGCTTCTGAACGATGCCTGAAAGGAAACATAAGTCAATTACTAAAATTCCAACAAAAATAAATATAGTAAAGCTTTTGTAAGCAGATAAAATTGTTGATTGACAAAAGCACCCTGCAGAAATGTTGTTTACAGGCAAGCATTGGATTAATGTAAGTCGTTGTAGCCTTAATCTCTGTGGTTGGGAAGCTGTGGGTTTGAATGTTTATTGTACATATTTTTATGCACATGAGATCTTCAAAAGAAGATGAATATCACTGTCAATTTTTGAAAGTCCAAAAGTTAATTAAAAATTTAGCAATATTTTGGCCTCTAACCACGATATCTTCCGAAACTGTTATATAACAAAAAGTAATTTTACACTATATATTTTTTTTTAAATTAGCTTTTCAGGGGCACTAATTTTATTTCTGTACAATTTTTTCTCACATTTTAATAATTTTTTAAAAATTAATTTTATACAAAATTGGTAACATTATTTTTTTAGTGTTGATGAAAAAAATGCATATACGAAAAACATTAACAAACATTACATATTTCTGGATTACCTTAAAAGAAAAGTTTAAGAGCAGACAATTCACAATTTATACCAGGAACAACTTTTGATTTTCTTTTTTTTCATGTTTTTTATTAATCAAAAAGTAATTAATCTTCCCAAAAAGCCCATTAAAACCATTCTTATACTTCAGTATTTGTGAAAAAAAATGAAGTACTTATTTAACAAATATTACGGAGGAAATTAGTCTTTCGAGTTTTTTTAAAAATCCTTTGCTTCAATTGATGTTCTCATTTTAATTTAAAAATGTTTCACACTATAAAAGGATTTTGCGTATTATAATTATTTATACAAAATATTTTTATCCTGAGTAACGCTGGGTATATAAGCTATACACAATATGTATTTGTTAGATTGCAAAAAATGCAACTACATCATTTTTCGGCTTTGCCAATATTTTTAATTATTTAAATCTTCCCCACCAAAGTTTCTTTCGTTTATTGTGGCATCTTTGTCAACTTTTAAAATTTCAACGGTAATATTTTACAGTTTTATTAAATATCTTAATTTTTCATAATTATTTTTTTAGTAATCAATTTAAATATTAATTGCCTTAACTTTTTATGCCATTTCCTTTAATGTTTCAAGTTTATTAAATTGTAAATTAATTTATTTAACGGAACTATTTGCTCGCCATCTTGTACGGCGTATGAATTTTTGTTTAAAAAGGTTTAAGCGTCGCCTGACTGAGAGACATTCCTTTGTGTGAAATTTTGAATAGATTGGCTTGACTGAACAAGAAGAAGGTAGTGCACCTGCAAGGCCCGAGGGCCGTTAGGCCTTCAGGGTGCTTGCCGCTGCTGTTAATCCGTTGGTCCCCCCAAAAATGGTTAAAAAAATGACCTGCAAAAAATTTGTCCAGGACAGAAGGCAAGTGTGCGAAATTGCTCAGTTTAGAAAAATGCGAATCGAATATAGTTTGAACTGAAGCTGTTTTTGTTCACATTTGGAATGGTGGCTGTCGAATTCCATTTGTGTTCTTCTTAAAAATAACTTTATGAACGGGCTGTTGATTTTACGCTCTCAAACGAAATGTAGATTGAGCGAACGTTTAAGTACGCATGAAGTGATCCAGTCTCAGTTATTGGATAAAATTACTCAACCCACCATGCACAGCAATACTGGACTGCAGTACACAAGTAAAACTTATGTTAAAATAATTGAACAGCCTGTCCCTCGAAGTCTTCTTTTTCGTTATGATTGTGAAAGTGAAGGAAGTTCTGCTGGAAGCATTTGTGGGCATCAATAATGCAGCTGAATCACCTGTAGATCATTGCAAAGCTTGTTCCTGATTAATCGCCTGTGGATCAACAAAGCTTGCTTTTGTGTGTTGCTTCATCTTTAAAGTTAGTGCTGCAAATCATTTGTGCAAGAAAGTGTTTCGTGTCTAATACTATGCAAGTGATAATACAAAATCACGCAAAATGTGTTTCCAAAAAGTCTTCACAGGTGTAATAAGTGTGTGCCCTGTGCATTATCAACATATTTCAATTTTCTACTGAAGGAAATGTTTCTTGATCTTAAGTTGTATTTTCTTAATATTTTTTTACTATTTTAAGCCTGTAGCGCTTTGTTTTAATGTGTAGCTACATTTTTCATTTGCTTTTTATATATGTTGGTTTTGTTCATCATCAGTCTATGTCTTTTCAATATACTTAACTTATAGTTGGCACTAACCTTATAATTTTAACATTTATCAATAAAAATATTTAAAATTTAAGAATTTTGGTTTTCTTTTATTCTTTCAATTGTATTAACGCAATGTACTGTCTATGTTTTCAGCTACTTTCTTTAGCGGCCAATTATTTTTAGGTGCCTGAAAAGGTAGGTGATCAATCAATTAGCAAAAATTGCATTTTATTGTATTCATATTTCAGCACCCAGTGTTCATTTCATAATTGAATATACTTCCAAAATTGAAATATAAATCTAATTTAACAATTTGGAACCAATATAGTTTTAACAAATATAAGTAACAGTCTATAATAAACAGTATTATTATTTTATTTTTCAGAATAAGAATGTATACAAAGAGCTGTTGTCAGAACGCATTAACAGAATTCTGTAAGAATACTATAAAAATACTATAAGAAAAGTTTAAAAAGCAGACGATTAGCACTTTACATCAGGAACAACTATTGATTTGGATAAATTTCATGTTTATATAATAAAAACTAATTATTTAATTAAACATAGAGAAAAATAGCTGCATATTTGACTTGATTTTTTTATGGAATCTTTTGGTTCAATTGATGTTAATATTTTAATAAAATATGTTTCATACGATAAAATGATTTTGTGTGTAATGATATTTTAAAGAAAAGGAGTTTTTAAATAAAAAAAATAATATTAGACATGGAATTAATGTAATCCTGAGTAAGGTCGGGCATATCAGCTAGTAGAATATAAATCTTTATTGTTACTTTAAATATTGTATCGCGTGACTTTCTTCGATTGTTTAAATCTAAGGTATAAAGATAGATTCTTTATATATTTTGCCTATTTAGAAGTTTCTTTGTGAAGCCTGGTTTTAATGAAAGTTTTATATTTTTCATTTATTTATTAATTTTTAGAATAAATGGAGGGAGATTGGTTGGAGGAAAGGTGGAAATTTTAGGCTAAAAATGCATAATAACATAATATATAAAAAAAGCATGAAATAAATTCCAGTGTGTAAGTGAATTTCAATCTGAATAGATACGCTCGCTTGTAGACTCCACCCAGGCCGAAGCCATGCGCATGACAAGACAGGCCGCTGTGAAGCTGCCCAGCCATAGGGGCACTCAAATGTCCCACAAGTAGCTAAAAGAACAAACAATACAAAATGCATCAAGTGTCAAATATTAATTTAACATTAATTTTAATTAAAATTTTCCTAAAGTGACATAAAAAATTTAACAAAATGATTAAAATAAGAGAAAGTAACATAAAATAATATAAAACACTGACTTCATTTCAATCAATAAAATACAACTACCATCTAAAGAGAAGAATGTTTCGAAATCCGCAGACAAATACTATCTACCCTACACCCTCATCTGTATCCAAACTTTTTCACAGAGCGAGCAGTTTTCTTAGAATCAACTTTGTTTACCAGATGTTGTTTATCCTTAAGATCGAATAGTCCGATAGTTTCTTTGGACGACTGGAAGAGTAGTTTGCGTATAATGCACTTTGTTTACTAGATGTTAGTTATTCTTAAAATCAAACAATCCGACAATTTCTTTGGACGACTGAACGAGCAGTTTGCGTAGAATGCACTTTTTTTACTATATGTTAGTTATTCTTAAGATCAAACAGTACGACAATTTCTTTGGACTCTTCTATTATTATCAAGACGAAGAGAAAATCTCGTGACAAATCAATTCTAATTATTTTTAAAGAGACTAGAAAAAGTCTAGCCAGTTCTCCTGAGATTATGAGAATGTATTGCTTCCGGAAGTGATTAGCCATACTGTCTACAAATTCTCAGATGAATCCTTCCCACTCATGCTCAGAAAGTAATGGGTGATATGACGACAGTCGATACGCCATAAAATCCAACACACATAATCTAGAATTTTCTTTTTTTCATGCATATGAAGACACGAAAATAATTTATGATTTATTTATTATTGCTACTATAACAACAAGCAAAGTGTCCAATCAATTTTTCTGAGATCATTGAAAATATTTTCGTTGAATACAAAACAAGCTGTTTCCAAATACTCTTTCAGACATTCCCGATGGATGCGTTTCTTGTGGGCGTTTTGATCCATGCATGAGATTAAAAGCTTGGTTCTATACTGCACGTGGGTGTTTTTTCTTGGAAAAAAAACTTCATTGCTTGCTTTGCGATAACACTAGTCAGTTGAGAATTAATTAATTTTCAACTAATTTCTAATGGTCTAAGCGAATCATATATGTTATTTTAAAGATTAAGATGAATATTTTAGAGTTTAAAAAAAAATTGTTTATGTGAATCAGTCTGAGATTTCCTTAAATGTAATTTTTTTTTAGTTTTATAAATATATGTGATCATAACTTATCATAAATAGTGTAATTAGCATAAAAAAATATTTGATTGTTTCCTTTAGTTGAAATTTGGAAACTACAAACAACAAATGCCTACAAAATGTTGCTTTTTTTCTCCTTGCTCGCATTCGAAATATTTCAAACAGATACAAGTTTTAGGCCTTCCTGCATCCAAAAGGCGATCTTTTCGTCCAAATATTTAGATTTTAATCTCATTGGTCAACGTAATGTCTTCCTGCCAGTGTGCATATAAACATAGTAATTTAAAAACTAAAAAGCTAGATGGATAGGGTTCAATTTTATCTCTAGAATTGTCGTTGTGTTTCAAATTTTTCAACAAATCCGTGGAAGGGTTGACTGCCTCCTGATTTCTGTGTTTGTGGGTATATGAACGCGATCTCTCAAAATCCCAACAAGCAAAATAACTGACATTTGGATGAGATATTGGCAAAAAAAT
Organism: Araneus ventricosus; assembly: GCA_013235015.1. NCBI lineage: Eukaryota > Metazoa > Arthropoda > Arachnida > Araneae > Araneidae > Araneus > Araneus ventricosus. The sequence goes on along the minus strand of BGPR01032098.1, from coordinate 12,357 downwards.
TGCAAATCTAAACCAAATTTAAGATCCAATCGGCCAATGGATATGAGTTTAAAATGCATACTCTATTATCTTCACTGTACTACGAAGTTAAACACAAAACTCTCCGTATTGCACAAGTATGCAAAAAAAGTGGAGGGATAACACTCTGCTGGTTATATTAACGACTGCCTAAAATTACTTGACGGATGGAATGTGAAGTTTTAATAAATTAAAAAAACGAATTAAATCATATTTTTTGTCAAAAGTTTCAGAGATCAAATTTTTCCCAAGAAGTTACATTAATTAATTCTTTTCAATGGGAAATTTTCATTTAAATTTAAATTTTTCTAGGAAGGGAAATTTATTGAAAAGATTTATTCCAAATACTAAAATTTTATATAATTTTACTAATTAATAAAGTAAAATCTACCTGACTTACGCTTTGACGCTCATTATTTTTAATTATTAATATTATACATGTTTGGCTTTGCCATATTGAATCTTCAAACAAGAAATATGTAGATAAATCATTCTAGATATGTAAAACCAACTAAATTCACAAGAAAGTCAATTCTACAATAGTTTATTCTTAAAGATAAATAATGGAAGCTTTAAAGAGTAAAAAGATATGCGTGAACAAACTCGATAAAAATGTTGAGCTACTTTCACCGTAAACACAAACACGGCTTGCTTTCGAGTCTTTTTAACGTTAAAAAATGAATTCCGAGACAATACTTGCCAAGACACACACGTCTCAAAGCTTACTTGCGCCATTTCACATTTTTGAAGCCCTCCCGTTAACATCAAAGATCAAGTGAGCTATTCCACAAACAAAATGAGCAGGGTGATATAGCTGTCTTCCATCTCTTCGGCTGGTTCCTCCCTGGCAGTGTGAACAAACTTTGCTACGTGATGCTTAAAGCTAGGATAGGTTTTTCCTTTCATCCGCATAATCCATCGAACACCGGGTAATGTTTTGTGGCAGCCGCTGAGGAAATCAAGATTATTTAAAATATGGCCTAAAGGCAATGCAAAGTAGAATGGCGACCACCTGACACAGATTACCATTGTAATGGGAACAATGAAAGGTTTAGGACAATTTTTTCATCTGGAATCAGAGAGCGAGTTGGATGAAGGACAGTAAATGTTATCATCAGGTGCTCACTGAGCTAATAATGGAAATTTCTCTTCAATGAATCGAAAGTTTATACTCAACATTCAAATGTTGTTAAGATTTAAGAATTTTGGACGTTCACCGTACTGAGTAGAAGAGAAAAAAAAGACAGAGAGTAGAGTAAAAAAATAACAGTATCTAAAATCGCAGCCTGACTTTAATGGAATTTAAGTATTAAATGTTCTTAGTACCATGTCTCCGGTATATCCCGACATCAACTTTGAACGCTAACTCATGTAATTCATTATAATTGAGTGAAAACTACATGATTTTTTTTTTATTTGATTTCGATTTTCTTAACTAAATACTGGAAGTCGTTGTAAAGAATTTTTCTTTTCGGGCATGGAGATCATTTCATTTTTTTTAGTTTAGAAGAAAAATTGATAAATCAACGTTTCTTCCTAAAATGGACTCGATGGTAGATTTTATATAATTTCTATTTGTTTTTTTCAACCACTTTTTCACACCATTTAAAGGCTTCTACAATATTTATTACACCCTGACAACCATTTATGTAAAATAAGTTGGGATTTGTGTTTTTTTTATTTCAAATATCCGTTTTTCTGGATGCTTGGACTGGCGGTAATCCTTTAACCAATTTTTCATCTGAGGCTAAATTCATGTATGCTTTCAATCTCTGTATAGAACAGATTACCCTGCTCAAAGAAAAATTTAACTCAATTATTTCAATTCCATTAAGAGGTTACGGTAGGAATAATGAAAGTCATTTTAAAAATTCGTTTATTTAATACCAAATGAGGGAGTTTTATATAGATTTTCATACATTATAACATTCTAAAATGTGTTTTTGCTTAAAATTTTCGACTTATTTAAAAACAATATGTATGTGCATAAACATTATATGAACATAATAACCATATATTTTATTTGGTTTCTTGCGATATCTTAGATACCCTTCTTTTATTACATTTTAAAATGTTTTCGGTTTGAAAAGAAAGAATATTGGAAATAGACAAAAGTTCTTTAAAGTATTATAAAATTATGTGTATTTGTTGGGCTATAGTTATGCAATTGTCTTGTACCAAACCTTTTATTTTTTCTCAAAAAGATTATTGTTAAGTTGATAAAGGCTGAAATAAAAGCGAAGCATCCCTTCTTTTAAAAAGAAATATGGTCCCATATATTTAGATGATATAACGTATGTATATAGTTTATAATGGCCTTATTTGAGTTACTAAAATGTCTAGAGATGTGCCTTTCAGAATATTAGTCTTTACATAGATACTATCAGCAGGTTTAACTCATCTGTAAGTTAATAATTTATATAAAAACATTTTATTGACAAAGTATCTTGAAAAATTATTCTTTGAATTCATATATTTGTCGAGTATTGAGATGTTGTTAATAAAAGAATTCGTTAATTTTTTAAGCACATATTTATTAGAGTACTTCTGAGTTTCTCAGATTATCTTTGCTGCATTTAAATAGTCATCGTTTGTAAGGCGAGAGTTCTATACCTAATGTTTTATTTGTGTAACAGTTGTTAAATACACTTTATATAGCCAGTTTCATTAGAATTTGTTCCGTACCTCAAAATCAAATAAGATATATATTAAAAAGTAAATAATTATACAATGGAAAGAATTTGTTGTTTAAAAAATGGATGCATAATGTATATGTATATGAGCAAGAAATGAGATTCATTACTGAAATTAGGAATCAACTGAAAATTTGATGAATTCAGTTTTGCATGTGAGAAACGTGTCTAAATGATAAAATTATTTCAAAACATTGGAAATATCTCCAGTTTGCTTTGAGTAAATAATTATTAATGGAATAAATAAAGTATTATATCCTAGTTTCCTGTTGTGACAGGTTCATTAGAAAAAATGATACTAATGACGTAAGATCAGAAACTAAATCATTTACATTATTTTTATAATTGGAATCCGAGCACTGAGTAAATATTCCGAATTTGATTAAAATATTTTACTTTTTATTTTTAAGTGCATTTCCCCATAGTTACTGTTGGATTCCCCTTACTGACTAGTTATTTAATGTTTTTCAGTTTTTCATATTTTAGCATTTGGTTTAGGTTACATATAGGCGCGATTTTTAAGTGACATGGGACTCCTTCAAAAGCATTTTTGAATTTTCAATCTAATATTGAAATTTTCAAGCATTATAAGAATACTATGCAAGACAAACACTTTAAAATTTTCACTCATATATTTATTTATTGAGTTAAGCTGTAATATGTGTAGTTTTAATAACAATTAATGGCCTTTATGATATAATTGTTCCAGGCCTTCCAAATATTGTAATTTTCGATATTCTATAAGGTATAAAACATATATAGGAGTAATTTTGGCACTCATATAAAGTTATTTTTTATTTAACCTTAAATATTTTTTCTTTATAATATATAAATATTGGGCATATTTATTTCGAAATCCATAGTTTAGTTTGGGGTTCAAACTGTTTGGTGTTGCTTACGAATCATAAAAAATTAATCCCACATTTTTGTTTGAAAGAGTTAGATTAACTATCAAAATGAATTTAGAGTGATTTTGGAGTTCTCGAATTTTATTATAAATTGCCTGAATTGTTATTAAAAAATTACACTTATAACCATAGCTCAAAAAATAAATTGAATATATTTGCAGTGGATTTTGTGAAGGTTGATCTTTATACTAGTGCTGTTATTGCTGAAAAATTTAAATTTATTAGTTAAAATTTTACAAAATGATTTGAACGTCCCTGTTCGCTCTAAAGGATGTATTTTGATGAGTACAACAAAATAGGACTTTTACCCTCTACAGTCATTTGGAATATAAAGAAGCTATCATTCCGAGCCTCTATGTCGAATATATGCTTCTCATCTACAGTAGAAGCAGGGAGAATAACTGCCATCTAGGTATTCAGGCCACAAATCACTATGAGCGAGTGAATTTTTATTGTAAATGGTACGAAATATATCAATCTTACGCACAATGGGGAAAATCCAGCTACGTAGAGTAAATATTATACATTATAGTTTAACATCTAATTATAAATCAGTTCAAAGTTAAATTTTTTATTCTTCATGTTCCTGCGTTTGCTCTGATGATAACCGGCCTTGTATCTATATGATGGCGGAAAGGATAGTGTAAATACTTTCAATCGATTTAATATGAATTTTTTACCACCCTTCTACGTTCACACACTTAATTAACATTATATAGAAAGATTGAAATATTAACTCAAATAACATACAGGAAAGCTAAAACAGAGTGTATTTACATTTAAGCTTTTGACATCATATAATTAATAATTTCTCAAAGGAATCCTCAGTAGATAACGCTAACAGAGAAGTTACTGATCAGAGATTACCTTCACCTTAACTTCACCAGGAAAGCATACTAGGATGTATGTCCATGGATTATAGTTAGTAATTATTCAGATATAATTATTTTTAAATATGTAAACCTTATAGACTAATATTGGATATCAAAAGATTTGGATTCTCAAACAGAATGCTTTGTCCATAAAACCTAGAGAAACTTAATCCACATATCAAGAATTTGCTCTCTATTGCATACAAATCTCTAGGCTCATTATCTCTGCTCGTGCGCGATCAGAATTACCATGCAACCTTACTTTCCACCGAGAAAGCATACTGATTAGGAATATTATAATTAGTAATTATACAATTATAAGTTATTTTAATAAGCCATAATATCTAATATTAGATATTAAAAAATGAATGATTTTCAAACAATGTTTTTCTCAGTCCTTAAAAAGTTAACCACAGATCACGAAAGTTTCTTTCATTGCATCAATGATCTCAGGGCCAATTGCTCTGTCTTCTTTGCTTCAGTTGATCGACAAAATGTACATTTAAAATACGCTACCAGTTAAAGTATGTGATTATCCTGGCGCTAGCTTGGTTTAGTTAGCTAAAAGTTATGTCGCATCTCGTCGTGATAACCTTTCACTTGAAGATGATTATTGGTGTAACGATCGCGGACCATCTTAGAGTGAGTGAAGCTTGGACCTCAGTATGCATCCTCTTGACAAATGGATGGATCTTTCGGCCATATTTCGAAGGAGATGGCAAAAAAATGCCTGTCTTAAACAGAAGTCGATTTTTTTCTTCATCTTCTTGGCGGCAGCGGGCTCTTTTTTTATGTCCAAGGGGTAAGCACGTGAAGGACAAGCATAGATCCCTTTAACCGACGGCTGTCCTGTCAAAGCGCACGATAACGCTTTAGTATGGGAAGATTAACGAAGGGTGTTTTTTATTACACGGAACCCATTGCAATAATTGGGCTTAGCTCCTGTCACACTAGAAATCTTCCACTCTGAGCTGGAATCCTGGTAGGAAGTGATGTTGCTAATGTTAGTGAGTGTAGAAAGTAGAAAAAAGACTTTAAATGTTTCATTCCGAGAAGTGTCTATTGAGTTTGGGGAAAAGATCTTTGTCCCGAGTCAAAGAAAAGGCTTGCAATTCAAAGTTCTGCTGGCATTTGCTTTTACGACTAGATTAAGTAAATGATAAGGAGAGCATAATATTATCATTTTGTTCCGAAAAAATGTAGTAGAAATGATAGAGGAACAAAGTGCTTTTAAATTAGGTTTTAATCACTGAGGCCTTCAATTATTTGTATTGGACTATCATTTGTGCAAACCAATTGGAACTCATGTCAATTCTGACTGTTTGAGGATTGTCAGATTTCCAAAACAGTTGGAATAAGCATACACTGATGTTTAAAGATCATTTAGAGATAAATGTCATATCAGGTTGCGAGAATTGTTTTTTTTTCTTCGAAAAATGCAAGATTTCTACTTTCCTAAAAGGAATGAATTTATTTCTACTACCCTCAAAATAGTAATATTGTGTAAATATTTTTTCAAATCCAAGCCTAAATTTTTTTTATCATTACTACGATTTCTATACTTTTACACGAGTAATCAACAAACATTTCTTATGAAAACTGTCAGATCATTTATTTTTCTTCATCATAAAAATGTAAGTAAGCAGTGTCATGAAAAAAAATTATATTTAAACTAATTCAAATACTCCGATCATTAAGAATTCTCAAACTACACACATAACTACTAAATAAATAAGAAAGACAACTTTAAATTGAAATTTAAGAACTTCATCCCTAAACTTTTTTCACAAAATTCGAAAGATAACACAATTCGATTTATGCTTCATAATTTCATGTAGATTAAGTTAGTTTCTGAAAATATATTTTAGTTCACGTATTATGTTTCCGTTGATAATATTGGACGAAGAGGCTGGAACAATTTCCAGCCTTATTGATAGAAATAGATTTCGTTATTAGACGTCTTATTTCTACCAAGCAACCATTAAACATCATTTGGTGGATTAACTGTTTGAGATTATCAAGGATGAGGATCGTGTAGTTAAACATAAAGAGATGACATGCTATCATGTGAACGAATTTTCAGTCCTTGTATTGAAATCAGATTTCTTCATCATCTGAAGAGTTAACTCCAAATTAAACGCATAAAATGTGAATGATGTAGTGAAACTATAGATGGTATCTCACCAGTAAACGAAGTAGCCAGTGCAACAGTCGGATGATCAGCTGATTTGTTTTTCTATAAGTTACTGATTTTCAGGCAAATGTTCCGACCCAACGTTACGTCAACGCTAGCATACCCGCCAAATGATATTTTACCACGTTTATATTTATTTATTACTTTCCTACTACAAAGAAAATCCTTCCTAACAAGTTTTATGGAAGCCCACTTCGTATCCTTAGTTTTATAAATTTCGCTGGAATATTCAACGTGAACTTTCCCAAGTCACTTCTGTATTTGTAAAATCTTTATGTACCATTTTACTGATTTTTGCGAGGCATTTATGTTCCACATCTAATGCCTCAGGAGAGAACCTACCATCTAGGTTTTAAAGAATAGGTTAGATCTGAGAGGATGTAATATCTATAGTGCCATGACTCAAATATGATTCAAAAAGCATAAATTCTAGAGGAATATGATCTATAATTAAAACCACAAGGACCATTTTAGTACAAGGGCTAGGACTATATTCTGAAAATGGATTTTAACATGAGATTGCGGAGATTTTCTGTAAGAGCTTGTCTGCCCAAATATACCTCTAGCCCAGAAAATTTTCCAACAAAGAGACAAATGGATCATTACGCATCGAAAAAGCAGAATTTTAAAGAGGAAAGTTAGGAAAACACATTCAAACATAAAACATTAACAAGATTGATGTTACAAATATTACCATCATGCTGTAATAAATAACGTAGCTATAAAAAATAAACTTATTCCCACCATCCCAGAATACAGAACAATTTTTCAGGTAATTTGCACCTCCATTGTTTGTCTATTTTTTTTTGAACAAAAGGTGGTTTTCACCCGTATATGGAGCTTCTTTCTTCTGACAGGTCCCAAATATCTCGATTAATATATCGCTGTATTAACCTGACTACGATTCACAAATATTGGGAAGCCAAAATATTGTCACGTCTGTTAGCCTGATATTAGTCGAAATGATCGTCACTGGAGTAAGGGTCCTTCACTTCACTAGGTCATAGTTCAAAGTACGGAAATCTATCTAAAACTATCTTGCGATTAGTTGATACATTAATCCTACCTAGATAAAAACGCAAATAGATTGATTTAAAAGTATCGCCCTTCCAGCTGTAATTAAAGCCTTTATGAAAACAAACTTACCCTATGCTTAGAGAGATAAAATTACATTGTATATTGATGGGCATTGTGAGAATAATTCACAATAAATATGTGAAGGAGATTTACATTCTTTCAGAATATAATTTTTTGTTAAAAGGAAGGTATGGAGTTAAAAATGTGATGCCCTGAAAAGTTTAAAAAATACATAGAAAGGTAGAGTTACAAGGTAATAAGTCTCAAGGATTTTCACTCATTTAAACAACAAAGGCAGTTTGGCAACTGGTTGGAACAAGAAGGGAACAGAGAGATCAGAAAAGAATGTACACTCATGAGGTTTGAGATTATCCCACCTCTTCATGAACAAATGTGATGCTACTAATGAGCTATATCTGACTGCATAACTAGTTTTGGTTTTCTTTAAAAGGTCATCTCAATGCATTTTGGGTGTTTTCTTTTCAAGTAAAGGTTAATATAAGAGACAACATCAGAGAACTACACAGTCTTACTGTAACAGCTATAAAACCATAGTATTTTCCTTGAATAGTATGCCCTTCCCTGTTCCTCTGGCGTCCTTTGTGATCGAGCTCTGTTGCCAATCTTGCTGCTGGAGGACCTACAGGATCTGTGTAGCCCAAGAGAGCGCGGGATCAATTATGGCCTCATATAGGCTGCCTCAGTTTGTAATGAACCTTCATACACTTACCCCTTTTATATGCCTTCCAGTTCTTTTCAGTGGGACGATATCCTTGACAGAGGTTGGGAGGGTGGCCCATAAGAGTCTTGTGATTCAGACCGTTGTCTTATGCACACAAAAGGGGTAGCATATCAAGAAAGCTTTCGCCATCCAATTGCTCCGAGATAGGAAATATTACCTTAGCATATCTCACAGAATAATCTCAGGAAACAAAATTGCTTCCTGCGTTCAAGACAACGTTCAAGCTACTTGTTTTTCGTAGCTTTTAGTGGTATATGGCCAGCCATTAACCACCGTTAATCAGTTATTCTCTGCATGTGAAGTGATAAAATAGAGATTTTTTAAAAAAGCAGATGAAACAAAATAGGAGTATAAAGGTTAACAGTTATAATTGATAAAAATTAACGAAAATTAGATTAAATATTAATAGAACTTCAATTAAAAATTAATAAAAATTCTTTTGCATTATACAGAAAGGCGCAAATGCAGCTGCTTTTGATAGAATACACGAAAACGAAATTAGAACTTCAAAAATTAAGTTAAGAATTAATTAATTCTTAACTTAATTTTTGAAGTTCTAATTTAGTATAAAGGTTAACTTTTAGATATTTATGTATTATAATCAGTGACTTTGCTGCTTAAATTTCGAAAAAGGAAACTACATATTTGCTTGAATTTGTGAATGATGGCGTTCTGAACATGGCGAGCCCATATGCGTTCGCGCGCGAATTTCTATGCTGCTAAACTTTAAGCTTCGGGAACAAAATTAAATGAAAATTAACATATGAATAATATGAGATAGTGTTCTGACAAATTTAATTAGATAAAAATATTTTGGATTATCTTCGGCCAAATGTGCTGCACATTTTGGTCCTCAGGTGGGATTCAGTGTTTCATTGAATCATATTTGAAGGGATAAATTTTGTTAAAATTATATCTTTCATTTAAAAGTGGCCTATTTTTCTTGGAACGAATTGCCGAAATATTTCAATTTACTTTTTAACATATGCTGGATTCAAGGTGTTCTTACGTAACTACTCTGAATTACGGAAGGGTTTTTAAGTATTTACTTTATAATAAAATATTAAACTCAGTTTATTAATTTCTTTGAAATAAAATAGACATTCATTTCGTTAAACAGGTTTTTCTGTTATTATACTAAATTTTCCTTTTAATCTGTATGTTGGAAGCTTATACAAGAAATAGCTGATTCTTTACTGTAGATTTATTTTTCAGGCAATGTCATATGAAGTTCTATTTAAGATAAAAATCCCCCAAATATTTAATATAATTAGAAGCTAAAGATAAATTTATTCCGAATCAAATACTAAATATTTCTCTCTTATTTCATTTCATAGAACATTTTGCCTAATCAGATCGAATTTTCATTTTTTAGCTTCTGTAGAATAAGCGAAATATGCAAGTAATTTGTCTTAGCAATTCTTGGAAAATTAGAAGGTTGGAAATATGCACAACTCTCAGAAATGATTTCTTTAAGAATTACTATTTTTACGATCTGAAGTTGTTGTACATTGAAATAAAATTTAAACATCCATTTACGAAAAGAGGCAATAAATTGAGTTTTATATAAAATAACTATGCCCTACGAAAAACATCCCTTGTAATTGTAGGGTCTTTTCAGAATTTTATATTTAATTAATTAATCGAATTCAGAAATAAGCACTGAATGAAGTATTTAGAAATCACAAATTTGAATATTCATGAATGTGTAACTGATAAAATTTATATGAGAATTAAAAAAATAGTTGTTTAATAAATACATCAAATGAAAAAAAAAAAAAAGAGAAAATATTCTCACGGAATTCTGATTATCTTGTGGCTCTATCTCTTATCTTAAAAGAGAACAATGGTTATCGAATAATAATAAAGAAAAGTTTATTGTAACCAATCGCAAATAGAGCAATGCACTGTATTTTAATGTCAATTTCGAGAATAAATTCCTTACTAAATCTTTTCCATCCATGATTTGGTTTACTTTTTCCTACAAGAATGATCTCTCTATTCTTGATACATTTTTTTCTTTGTAGAAATGCATATTGCAAAGTTGAATCTACTTTTATGTATAAAATACACCCTGTGTGTGTGTGTATTGGTAAAGTAGTGACATTTTTTCCACATTTAAGTTTAACTTTTTAATCCTGAGGCGAGTTTTTTCTTTTAGCACCTTTAAAACCGGGAGATTTTGGCAGGAAGCTACATAAATTGGACTCGCTCAATCTGGGTGGTCATTTACACCACTATCCTACCCCCTGCTATAACCTCCCCTTAAGGCGCAGGGAAATGATCTGCGGTTGGAAAGGATAATTGGACCCTCTACCGCGCTTAATCTTAAGAGATCTCAGAACCTCATCTCCCCTCAAAAGAAGCGAACCGCCTCAGACCGGCCTTCGTCGCTGTTAAGAGGAAATTTCTAGACCCCCCGGGACCGCCTCGTTCGGTGTGAGAGGGTTAATGTTCGTTTAAAAATGTTGCTGCCGTTTTAATGAGTTCAAAAATTATGGGAGCAAGTGCTTATATCCATCATGTTCTGAAATCTGCTTTTATTATCAATTCTTTAATGAAATGAAAGCGATGGATACTTTTACTTCGCATCTGCGTAAATAATGAACTATTCTTTGTTGGTAAGGAATATTGTAGGATATTCTGCAATACGTGTACGGGCTGTTGAGGAAATAGAAATATCTTACAAGTGATCTGACTGACATTGATCTTCATAATTCCTCTTACCATTTTCATCCATTATCCTTTTACATTCCCCTTTATGAATATGGTTACTGTCGGATTTGTAGCCTGTAGATTAGGAGATAAAGATAAACTCAAATATCCTTTTACAAAGGGGATTTTGATGAAGAAACAGGAAAGCGTTCTCTCTTCTTTTCAAATAACTTAAAGATAATATCTGGTGTTTCCCTTGCTGCCAATAAAGCTCTTGTTTTCCCTTAATGGGAATCAAACTACCCATCACAGATTGGATAACTGAATAGGACAATGGAGTAAAACGATTAGCTAAATGAAGAGAGCAGAGAAGATTAGCTAAAAGGAGGAGAATGAAATCCTATATGTTTATTAGGTCAGCAGTTGTACCAGCCTGTAAGCAAAGGTAAGAATTCTGCTGGTGCAACATCTTTACCGTCTATAATGGATTAATTTATCATTGTCACATCAAATGACTTAACAAATATATAGCATTATTATTTAAACCAGTTTTTCTTTAAAACACTTCTATTTAACTTGACTAGTTCCAAGCTTGCATAGATGGGATTTTGAAAGAAATTTTTTGCTCACTTTCTAATGCGCTAGAGATTTAACATTTTGCACAATTGTGTATTCTCGATGACAATACACTATTTCAATATTTTCAAAACTTAAGGGTTCATACGACTCTTAAACCTCGAAAATTTTCGATTTTATGAAAAAAAATATCATTCCCCTCTGTTTTTTCCGTGAAACAATTTAAAAACGGCTCCACGTTAAAAAATTGATAATTATGAAAGCTATGAAGTAATATGTCATTTTTACTAACTTAAACATTCTATATGGTCATATCTTAAGGCTCTATTCCAAATTGTGTTTCCTTTTTGATTGCGCGCGATACCTCAAGAACTAGTGACTATTTTACTAAAATTGTACTGAATATGTATCGTACTGTTCTACAAATTGAACCATGTTTTAAAAGGCCACATATGTTCACTAAAAGAAGTTTTAGGGATTAGAAAATTTGAAATTTTAATATTTAACGGCTTTATCTAAATTTGTAAATCAAATAGAAATTAAAATGTAAATGTTAATAAACTTGAGGTTCATTTGCTTTAAACAGACTAGCGAAAAATACGTAACCGGAACGAAGCAATGA